>VWZX01000877.1:416976-428976 GCA_013399015.1 Galbula dea | reverse complement strand
CCCCCCCCCCCCCCCCCGCCGCTCCCCGCTGAAGAGCCTGGGCTCACCGCCGGCATCCCCCGGCACATCCCGCCTCCTGCCCAGCCACTTCCCCTTCCTCCGGCCTCCGCTGGGAAAGCCTGGCAGGGCCCGACCGGGCTGGGGTGTGCTGCCCCCGGGGGAGCGGGGGCACAGTGGGGTGTTGCCCCCCCCTTCCCCCGCCCAGCGCCACCTGCCCGCTGCCGGCAGGGGGGAGGAGGCTGGGCCAGGCGGAGAACCGGGCGCTAAAGTGACAGTCCCTTCCGTGGGGTGGCGACGGCCACGGGGCAGCAGGACCCCGCGGACACGCGAGGTGATANNGTGGTGGGGGGGGTGGGGCGGAACGTTCGCGCTGGGGCAATGTTTCCAGCCGGAGGGGTTTGTGGGAAAGTGGTTTCCGGCCGGGCTCGTTTTGGCGGGCGGAAGCGGAAGCGGTAAAGCGGAAGTGGTGTCGGGAAGGGATGGAGGAGCCGGAGATGCAGCTGAAGGTGAAGAAAGGTGCGAGCGGCCTCGGGGGAGCTGAGCGCCGTGGGGTGCTGCGGGGCTGAACTCGCCGGTCGCGATAGGAGTCCGTGGGTCGTGACAGGGCGCGGGCACGAGAGGGCTCTGGGAGCTGGGAGAGAGAGACAATGATGGGCGAGGCAGAGAGGGCTGCGACAGAGTGGATGGAGACAGAGTTCCGTGGGGTTAGTCGCGATGGGGAGCCACAGGTCGTGACAGGGCCCTGTCGTTTGGGGTAGACAGAGCTGGTAGGACCCTGTGCACTTTTCCAGGTCGTGTCGCTGGGAAGTGCTCTGTGTCCCACTCTCCTAACGCTCTCCCAACGCTGTACCAGCCCTGTCAGGAGGGGAGCCAGCCAGCCAGCCAGTGGCTGTGACTGTCCAGGGTGGGGATAGTTATTCCTGTGGAGTTTTCCAGTTGTATGAGGTTTAACAAAGCCAAGGGCTGGGTCCTGTACCTGAGTCACACCAACTCCCTGAACGCTCCAGCCTTGGAGCAGGGTGGCTGGAAACTGCCCAGCAGAAAAGGCCCTGGGGGTGTTGGTTGACAGTGGCTGAAGGTGAGGCAGCAGAGTGCCTAGGTGTGGCCAAGGAGGCCAAGAACATCCTGGCTTGGATCAGCACTGGTGTGGCAGCAGGACTAGGGCAGGGGTTTGCAGTGTTGAGGGTGTTGCTGTGTGGAGGGTGCTCTGGACAGAGATGGGGCCAGGGTAGAGGGGTGGGAAGTGGCTCAGCAGGCAGCTCAGAATGGTTTTGAAGCTTCCCAAGCCCTGGTCTGCAGCCACCACGTCTCCTCTGGGGACGGTTTTAGGATGTCAGCTCAGGGAGGTGTCTGTAGGGGAGCTACAGAAGGATCTCACAGGGGAGGCTGGCAGAGATGCAGGAGAGCCTGAGCAGAGATGAAGTCCAATGGTGAGTGAGGAGAGAGGGAGCCTCCAGACTGGGAGATGTTGGCACAGGAAGAGGAGCCAGGCTTCTGCTGGGCTCTGCTCATCCCCTGCCCCCTCCAGAGTGGTTAGAAGGAGCCCAGTGATGATTAGAACCCAAGTGGGCCCTGAAAGCAGAACAGGCAGAGCTCAGAGGGGACCGTGGAGGTGGTGACATCCCAGGCTGGGCTCTCTGGAGCTGGAGCCAAGCTCATGGCTGGCTGCAGGTGCTGTTCTAGGGAGAGCAGAAACAGAGCAGCCCTGAGGGGACTTTTGCTTTCCCAACAGACTGAGCTTTTGCTTTGCTCTCTCCAGTGCTGTGTGGGGAACAGGCCTGCTCCTTTCCACTTTCCCCTTCTCCCCATCTCCCCGACTTTGCTGCCTGCTTTGCAGAGCTGTGGCTGTTTCTCTTGTGGCAGTTACAGACAAGTTCACAGAGAGCATGTACGTCCTGGCCAACGAGCCCTCGGTCGCCCTCTTCCGCCTGCAGGAGCATGTGCGCCGGTCCCTGCCCGAGCTCGCCCAGCACAAGGTAAGCTCCTGCCCTGCTCTGGGCTCCAGAACCCTCCCTTTTTGGGGCTCAGAACCCTCCCTTTTTGGGGCTCAGAACCCTCCCTTTTTGGGGCTCAGAACCCTCCCTTTTTTGGGGCTCAGAACCCTCCCTTTTTGGGGCTCCAGAGCCTCCCCTTGCCCTGGGGCTCCAGAGCCTCCCCTTGCCCTGGGGCTCCAGAGCTGCCCTTGCTTTGGGCTCCAGAACCTCCTTGCTTTGTGCTGAGGGCAAGGGCAGTGCAGGAGCAGGAATGGAAGTGAGAGCTGAGGGACAGGGCTGGGCACAGAGCATCCTGTGAGGCAGCAGGGTTTGTCCTGGGTGGATACCTTGGATGCTCCCATTTCCCTGCTCAGCATGCTCCCCAGTTACCCAGAGCCTTCTGCAACCTCTCTGCCTCATCTCACTTCATTTCCTTCTGCAGCCAAAGCTGCTGCTGTTTCCCCTTTCTTCCTGTCAGAAGGGAGGTTGTGGTGGCCTGGGGATGCCAACAGCAGCTCCAGGGACCCTGAATCCCCTCCTGGGACTGCAGCTGTCCCAAGCATCAGATACCTTTGCTCTTGGATGCCTTTGTGTTCAGCCTTGCAGCTTCCCTCCTGCCACCCCAGGGTCTCTTTGCCTCTCTGGTGCTGCTGTTGGATGGGGACAAACCTTAGCCAGGGCCTGTTGTGAGAGGGTTTGAAGCTAAAAGAGGGAGATTTAGACTGGATAGGAGGAAGGTTTTTACCCTGAGGGTGGTGAGAGCCTGGCCCAGTTACCCAGAGAGGGGGGAGGTGTCCCTGCTGCCTGCAGGAGGTTGGACTAGGTGACCTCTGAAGGTCCCTTCCAACCCAACCCCTTCTGTGATGCTCTAAAGCATCTGCCAGTGCTTGCTCAGAGGTGCTGCTGTTTGCAGCCACTTCTCTTTGTCCACTGCATGGCAACTTCCAGCTTCTTAGCTGCTTTGCTGCTTCCTGGCTGGGTGCTAAATGGTGCAGTGATGTGGCAAGAGCTGGGAGAGAAGAGAAAGGAAATTATTTGGGGCAGCTGGAACAACAGCAGATCCAGAGCTGCTGCTAGGGACTTCTCCTGCAGCCTCCTCAGCTGCCAGGCTCAGCATCCTGTTCAGGATGTGTGCTTCCCTTCCTCCTGGGCTGGAATTTGGAAGGTTAAACATAACTCTGTTAGGGCAATGTCCTAACTGTGCTGCCAGGCTGCTGGTGGTGGGCTGGTGGCCAGCTTCTCTCTGCTGTCCTTCAGCCCACTCTCATTTCACCCCAGGTTCAGGCATTGCTGTGTGCAGTCAACAGGCTGAGCCTGTCAAACCCCTGAGCCCAGGCAGCCAAACCCCAGGAGAGAGAGGGAGGGATGTGCTTGGAGTGGTCAGTTCGAGGGGGATGGCTATTATGGGGTGCCCTGGCAGAGCCCAGTGGGGCTCTGTGGCTAGGGACTGGAGCAGGAGGGTGTCAGCAGGGCTGTGCACTGTGGAGATGCTGTCAGGTTTCATCTAGGTCAGAGCAAAAGCATTCAGGGCAGGGGGGTTTGGTTCTTCAGGGTGGGAGGGAAGAGAAAGGGATGTTGTGTGTGGATCCATGCACAGGTAACTGAGTCCCAGGATGGAAACTGGAACAGAAAAGGTTAGGGGACTCCTCTAGGGAAAGGCTGAGGGAGCTGGGGCTGGGTAGGCTGGAGAAGAGCAGGCTGAGGGCAGATCTGATCAATGCTGATCAATACTCCATGGGTGGGGGTCAGGAGGATGGGGCCAGGCTTTGGTCACTGATACCCAGGGACAGGACAAGAGGTGTGAGTGAGCTGCAGTGGTGCTGGGGTCTGAGTGGTTGTTCCAGATCATCTGGCATCTCTTGGAGAGGGGAGGGTGAGGAGCTGCAGGAAGGTTTCTGTGCCCTGGGCAGCAGCATGTTGCCAGCAGCAGTTCCAGTTGGCTCTGGGGTGAGCCCATTCCCAGAGGGGTTGTGAGTCCTGGCTCAGAGGGACTCTCCCCTGCAGAGAGCTGCCTGGAGCCTTGCATGTGGAGACTTGTTCCTGTTGTGCTCTGAAGCTGTGTGATCCAGTGTCCTGCTGCAGGGCAGGCTTTCAACAGCAGAGGTGACTCTGGATGCATTCCAAGCTCCTGCCCCAGCTCCTTTTCCCTCCCAGAAAGAGCTCCTTGGGTTTCCTCTGGCCTCTAACAAGAGCCAGCAGAAGAGACTGTGGAAACCAACTCCTCTGAAAACCCATTTCAAAGAGTGCCCAGGCTGGTTCAGGACCTCTGAAACAGTTCTCCCTTGAGCTTCACCTCTGAATTCAGCTGCTCTCTCATTGTGATCTGTCTGTTGGTTTGCTTTTCCCTTTCCTCAGAGCCCCAGCCTGTGGCTGTGTTCCTTGCCAGCTCTGGCTGTGTGCAGGGCTGCTGCCTGAGGCTGTCTGCAGCTGACAGGGATCCTTCCAGCCCCTAAAAGAAAGGGCCCAGTGCTGGCTGCAGCTTGGGGTCACACACCAGAGGTTCAGAGCAGCCTGGGAGGACAGGGACCCCTGCAGCTGGGCCAGTGTTCATGAGTGGCAGGTCTGAGGGAAGGAGAACTTTCAGTGCTGTCAGGTTCTGCAGGAGCTGTGTTGGTTCAGGTCCTGGTTTTCTGCTGGGCCAGACACACTGGGAGATCCCAGTGCCCTGGAACATCCACCTGCTCCATGGCACTCACCTGCAGGCTGCTCACAGCCAGCCTGGCCCTGGCTGGCAGCTGCCTCCTGGGCTGGAAACCTGAGAAGCAAGGGGAATTTAGCCAAGAGGACCCAAAATGTTGGCCTGAACTGGTAGCCCTTCCAGAAATACAGATGAGCAATGTTTGCAATGCCAGTGCCTGGTGCCTGGAGCATGTCACCTGCTGTCAGGGAGGAGACAGAATCCAAATGGGATTAAGCAGCCAGAGCCCTTGTTTGGGTCAGGGCTGGCAGAGGGTTTGGCTGCAGGCTGCTTTTGACCAGTGCATGCCTGCTGATGCCAACTCCTCTGCCTCCCTCTGCCTCTTCTTCTCTTGCAGTCTGACATGCAGAGCTGGGAGGAGCAAAGCCAAGGAGCCATCTACACAGTGGAGTATGCCTGCAGGTATGGCAGCCTCCTCCAGGCAGGAGGATTGTGGTGGAGACAAAGCAGAACTTCGGGGGGAGCTGCTCAATGCTGAGCAAGAGCTGAAGGCTGGGGGCAAGAGGCTGGGGGCCAAACTCTGCTCAGTGGTGCACAGGGCCAGGCCAAGGGGCACTGGGCACCAACTGGAAGCCAGGAGGTTGCAGCTGAGCAGGAGGAGAAGCTTGTTTGGTGTGAGGGTGTTGGAGCCCTGGCCCAGGCTTTGCAGAGAGGCTGTGGAGTCTCCTTGTGGGGAGAGATTGCCAAGGCAGCTGGAGGTGACCCTGGGCAAGCTGCTGTGGGTGCCCCTGCTGGAGCAGGGGGTTGTGCTGGCTGATCCCCAGAGCTCCATTCCAGCCCTCCCCATGCTGGGGTTCAGGGATTCACCCTGAGGAATGTGCCAGCTCTTCCCCAGCTCCACTGGTGCAGACTGCTGCCCTCCTCCAGTGAAGCCAGCAGGAGTGTGGGGATGCCCAAAGTCAGGGCTTCTAACTAACAGTCCTCTGTCAGGGGGGGTGTGCTGTGAAACCACACTGCCTTTGGACCTCTTGACCAGTCCTCCCCCTCCCTCCCCCTCCCTCTTTTCTCCTTCCAGTGCCATTAAGAACATGACTGACAGCAGTGTGTACTTCAAGAGCATTGACAGCCTGCTGAAGCATGCCATAGCCATGAAGGAACAGCTGAATGCTGCTCAGGGCCGCAGGTAGCAGGGGGATGAAGAGTCCCTGCCCTTTTTTGGGGTGTGTTCCCCTGCCCAGTGTGGGCTGTGCCCCTGCCCCTTTATCTGAGTGCCTGTTCTGGCAGAGGCTTTGGTGCCAGGATGCAGCCCAGTGCAGGTATCTCAGTGCTGTGCTTCTAGGCAGTCAGGATTGCTGCTTCCCTTCCAGTCACCTCCTGGCCTTGTTCACTGGGAAGCAAATCATCCTGTTTACAGAAGGGTCACTGGAAAATAGTTTATTTCCTATTTAAAAGGATGTTTGGTGGTGTGACACATGAGATCTTTGCTGCATCAAAGGTGTCTGGAGTGAGCAGATGCTGCTGGGACGCAGTAGGTGGGAAGCTGGATTTGGTGCTGGTCTCTGGCATGGCTGTGGCTCTTTTTGGGCAGAGTCCCATGGAGATAGGTGGTTCCAGAACATATGTCTGCAGCTGAATTACAGCTCCTAAAACAGGTTGTCTGAGGCTAGCATGTTTGTCTCTGCTGAGGAGGGTTTGCTCTTGGAGTCTAACTGAGTAGGAGTGAGATAATTCCCAAAAGCCCATCCCTGCCAGAGCCACCCCCAGAGAGCAGAGCACCTCTGTCTCTGCAGGATGCCTCTGCCCTAGACACCTCTGGTTCCAGTGCCTTCTTTCCCCAGTTACCCACATGCCAGGGTCCCACACTCTGTGCAGCCCAGGGCCTGTTTGCTGGTGCTGTGGCTGAGATTGGAGATCTCCAGACCCCCAGGGGCTGGTGTGTGCTGCTCTCCTGCTGCAAGCAGTCAGGTTTTCTTTGAGGTTCTTCACATTCTTAGGGCTGCTGGTGTCCTGCCTGAGTGCTGGCTCTGACTCTCTCTTCCTTTCCACAGCACTGGGACCCCACAAGCCAAGAATCCTCCAGCCAGTTCCTGATTTCAGACAAGCTTGGCCATCTTCTGCCACCTTCTCCAGCCCAGCTCTGTGCTCTTCAGCCACGAGGAGGAGTCAGAAACCACCTGCCCAAGCTGGGAAGCTGCCCAGAGGCTGCTGCCTGCCTCTCTGTTCCCAGTGCTGCCCTCCTGCCCCTGGGCTCAGCAGTTGCCTTTGAGGATTGCTTTCAGGAGCCCTTGTGTCCCTTCCCACAAGCACTCTGCCAAAGGGGAATGGAGTAGATTTGTCCTTTACAGTTCTTTTTGGCTGGCAGACTGCTGGGAGGTGTTTTTCTCTCAACCTCTTGGCCACAGAAACATCTCAGAGAAACTAGGTCTGGCTTTCAGGGGTTTGTAGATGCTTGGGTGAAGATGTCATGCAGGCACACTTCAGCTTTGTTCAGGAGGCTCTCTGCAAGGAGAGGTTCTCTGTGTGCCAAGGAGTTGCTGCATTTGGTTTTGTTGAGGACAAGAATAAAAAGAGGGGGAAAAAAAAGCAGTAAGTTCTGTCTAAAAGCTTCCCCTGTGGCTGGCCTCAGGCTTGGGGGAGGTCTTGGAGCCTGCTGGCTCTGTATGTGTCAAAGGGCATGGAGTAGAACAGCAGAGGGGCAGAGCTGGAGCCTTTCAAGTGAGGAGAGAAACTCTCATGCTCTTCAGAAAAAGAACAAACCAAAACTAGCCCAACAACAGCAGCAACAAAAGAACTTTCCTCATCCCCTGTCAAAGCAGAGCTGGAGGCACAGCTTGGGAGGGGACTTGAAGAGGCAACTTCAGGGGTTAATCTATCCTGGAATCCAGCTGCTGTGGGTGACCCTGCTGCAGCCAGGGGGGGGTTGGACTCGATCCCCAAGGGTACCTTCCAGCCCCCACCGTGGTGGGATTTGGGGATTCTCCTGGTGGGACCCAAGAGATCCCTAGAGAGGTTCCTCCAGGGCACTGGGACTGCTCCAGCACAACTCCCTCTCTCCTAAGAGCTGGTTAAGTGACAGAGCTGTGTTCTGCTCAGAGAGTGGCTGTGCTGGTGAGCAGGCAGCAAGTTCTCTGCCATCCCAAACCCACCCTCTGCAGTCTGCAGGCTCCTCTGGCTCCATCTCACTTGTCCCTCTCAGTTTCTTACCCCTGGCTCCACCCTGGGGCTGGCTGTAGGAACCATCTCAGTGTAGCACAGGCTCCTGGGGATGGAGGAGGAGGAAGGGAAGAGCAAAGAGAAAGCAGCTGGGATCTGCTGCAGAAGGGGAGTAGCTCTGCTCGTGGGCAGGGACCACTCTTCACCCCATGGGTTCCACTTCCTTCACTGCAGCTGGGACAGCCCCGGGGCTCCTGCTGGTCACTGCCAGCTGCTGCCCTGCCAGTGTGCTCCTTGTTCATGAGGTGGCAAGTGCCAGGAGGGGGCTGAGGGCTCGGGGCAGGCAGCTGAGGACTTTTGGCTTGGAGTGGAGGTGGTGTCTTCTCAGTGAAAGGAGCAGAGCATCAGGAAGGGGCTGCAGAGGCCCCCAGGCAGGAGCACAGAGGGTGGAAACGAAGCCACCTCCCTGCTCTGGGAAGTCATGACCTAGATTAAGCTCTAAATAGAGATGGAAATCTCAACCCTGGGACAAGTCACGGCACAAAGGTCTCACTGCCACTCACACCAGCGTCGAGTCCTTAGCCAAGGCTCCAGGTTTCCGTGACAGCACATTCCTCATCTCCTGCGTGATGCCACTCCAGGGCTTCCCCTGTGCCTGCAGCAGACCAGACTCCACCGACAGCGTCCTGTGGCTGCGGGAGAAGTTGTAGCTCTCCTTCTCGGAGCGAAGCCCAGGGCTCCCCGAGGAGGTGAGGTTACTGCTGGCTGCAGAACCCAGCTGGGATTTCCGCTCTAGGAAAGGTGGGAAGGAAAATTCCCGATGGATTTCAGGCCGGGAACGAGGCACAGGCACAGGTTTGTTGTTGAGATCGCTGGTGGAGGAGTCGCCCTGCTGGGCAGAGTCGTTCTCGTAGAGGGTGTGGGAGAGCTCGGAGCGAGCGCGGCGAGAAGCCTGGGAAGCACGGAGCAGGGCGTGGGTGGCTGTGATCAGCAGGACAACGATTCCCGACGAGAGGATGCAGGCACTGGCAATGGCAGCCTCCAGTTCGAAGAGCAGCAGCATGTAGATGGCAAGAGCTGGAAGGGAAGGAGAGTGCAGAACATCCTGTGGAACCAGAGGGACTAAAGGGATGTGTTTGATGCATTGGGCAGGAGTTGATTTCTCCTTTCTGGTGGCCAGGGATAGGAGTCAAGGGAAGGGCATGAAGCTGTGCCAGGGGAGGGTTAGGTTGGGTATTAGGCAAAGGTTCTTCACCCAGAGAGTGGTGGAGCACTGGCACAGGCTCCCCAGGGATGCAGTCATGGCTCCAAGCCTGACAGAACTCCAGAAGCATTTGGACAAGACCCTCAGGCACATGGGGTGATGTTTTGGGGTTGTCCACAGGAGTTGGACTTGATGATCCCTGTGAGTCCCTTCCAGCTCAGAACATTTTATGGTTCCATAACCTGTGAGCTTCAGGCCCTTGAGGGCTGGTCACCAAGAGGAGTAAGTTCACCTTACAGGAATGAGCTGGCAAAGCTACTTGTGAAACAAACCTAATGCTGAAGTAGAAACTCAGAATCCCCAAATTCCATCATGGTAGGAGTTGAAAGGGACCTCTGGGGATCATCCAGTCCAACCTCCCTGCTCCAGCAGCTTGCCCAGGATCACCTCCAGCTGCCTTGGCAATCTCTCCACACAAGGAGACTCCACAGCCTCTCTGCAAAGCCTGGGCCAGGGCTCCAACACTCTCACACCAAACAAGCTCCTCCTCCTGCTCAGCTGGAACCTCCTGGCTTCCAGCAGGTGCCAAATGCCTTGCATCCAGCAGCTCCCAAGCTGCTGACACCCAGCTCTGGGCTGAAAACAAGAGTCCCTGCTGGGCTGTACAGGTGGGAAAGCAACACTTGCCTGTTAGGTAGACTGAGACCCCACAGCAGAACAAGCCGATGGCAGTGTGGCGAACTGTCCTGCTGTCCAGGAGGAACCAATCTGCCCTGCAAAACAGGTGAGAAGAAACCCAGTTCTGTGTAGTCTCTTGGCCCTGGTCTCAGCACAGCCAACACACAGATGCTGTGGCCTCTGCTGAGAGACTGAAACCCTGGCTTTGCAGAGAGGAGAGGTTCAGAGGCTGAACTTGGGCTTTGCTGGGTTGCATAGCTCCAGACTGTTCTTCTCACTCTGGAAGAGAAGATGTTGAGATCACTTGAAATTGCCAACTTTCCCTGCTTGGAAGGACCAGCTGAGGAGCAGCAGTAGCACAGCCATCGTGGCAGGACCAGCCTTGGCATTGCTCGTCCACAACACCAGCTCCTTCCACCCCGCGGGGGACAATTCAGCAGCCAAGGATGCTGTGGCCTGGCCCAGGCTGCCCCCAGCATGCCCTGGCTCTCTCCCCTTCTCCAGGGCTTGTTGTAGTCCCTCAGCCGTTTCTGGAGCCGTTAATAGACCCTGGACCTGCTCCCAGCTCCTGGCTGAGGGCATGGAAGAGCAGGAGCTTTGTTGGATTAATTACCTGAGTCGGGAAGGATTAGTGGGGAGGAGAAGGACTTTGTTTGGAGCTGGCTGGGACTATTGAGCACAGCGTGGAGAAGTGCACCCCTAATTCAGTGTGACAGCCCCAACGTGGGAAAGGTCCCTGGGACGTGAGCCGTTCCCCTAATGAAACCAGCACCCGGTGGGGGCCAGCCCAGCTCAGCCACCAGGAGATGGTGTCTGAGAGTCCCAATGTCGAGGGGGGAGAGAGTCTGCATCCTGCTGGCACTTCCTGCCCAAGGGCAGCCCCCAGACCAGCATTCCTGTGTCCTAAAAAAACCTCCCTTTTCTTCCCAAACACCAGCGTAATGCTGGGGAATGCAGGTTGCAGCTGGGGAAACTGAGGCACAGCCAGAAAAAGCGATCTGCTTGAGCTCCCAAGGAGAGGGAGGCCAAGCCATGGCTCCAAACCCTGCAGATCACCTGCAGCAAAGCCAAGAACAGCCTCTCCCTTTGTTCTTTAAAATCAGATCCTTCAGGAAGAGTTTCCCAGTGAGCTCCATGGCCATGGGGTGATGGTTGCTCTACCCTGGAAGCAGTGGCTGCTGTTGGATCCCAGGTTACCTCCGCAGCCTCCACGCTCTATCTCCCCACCTAGGACTCTGCATCTGGCTGCCTGCTTGCTGCTGCTCTTGTTTTACACACGGGATTCTCCACGTTGAACCTCACAGCTTGGAAACTGAGCATTTCCCAGCCCAGATCAACAGCAACCCTCAGACAGGTTGACAGCTGCTGGGTAAGATTCTGCTGTCACCATTTTTCCAGCAGGAGCTGAGAGCTCCCACGGAGAGCAGAGTTTGCTGCGGGAACTTTGTGTGCTGCAGCAATGCTTTGCTCTGCCGTGGTTAATGAGTGCACTTAAGCGTCGGCTTCGCTTGGAAGGTGCTGAGAGGAGGCTGCCGCTCGCTGGCGCGGCTCCAGCCACCATGCTCCACGCAGAGCAGGAGGCACTGGTGGCTTTGTCTAATTAAGGTCAAAAGAAGCTGTGGAAATGTTATCATTTCTTTTGGGGGTTGATATTTTTGGTTTGGTTGGGGGTTTTTTTTGTGTTCACAAAACTTGTAGATAGGGCACTTAGTGCTGTGGTTAAGGGGTATGGTGGGGGGTAGGTTGAGCACCAAGTTGGACTTGAAGATCTTAGAGGTCTTTTCCAACCTTAATGATTCTGTGCTTCTAAATGAGTTTTGATTTGTTCAGGTCAGAGTGGTCCCAAAACGGTCCCACGGGGAAGAACACATGCATGGGCCTCCATGCAGAGACCTGTTGCCACCAAGATGCTCCCAAATCTGATTATTCACGAGTTGGGTTTTTTTTCCCATTTAATCCAGAAGCAGAGGAGCCATCAACTCACCCCCTCCACACACCTCTAAGTTCCCAGGGCCCCCCACAAGCCCACNCCCCGGTGCCCCGGCGGTGTCCCCGCGGCTCTCACCGGTCGGTCCCGGTCTGTCCCCGGCACAGTTCGGTGCTGAAGTATCCGTGGAGGAGGCAGAGCAGGAGGCAACTCACGTTGAGGACCAAGCAGAGCGCGGCCAGCACGGCCGATACCGGCAGCAGCACGGCGGCCGCGGGCTCCGGTAGAGCTCCTCTCCCGGTACCGGCACCGGGACCGGGACCGGCCCTCCCCGACGGCAGCTGGAAGATGAGGCTGGAGGCGAGCAGAGCCATGGCAGCGGCTAGAGTACCGAAGAGCAGCAGCACCGTCAGGGCCCGTTGCGGGT
>VWZX01000877.1:382197-397589 GCA_013399015.1 Galbula dea | reverse complement strand
CCCCCCCATTGCCCCCGGGACATGCACCCCCGGTTCCCACGGGGCCGTGGGAAAACGCGTGGCTGAGGATGAGGAGGGGGCAGCAAACTTAGGGAAAGTGNGCATGTGCGAGGCAAACAGAGCGCGATTGTTCCGAGCCTGGGAACGCGCGGAGGGGGCTGGGGGCCACCCCCCGCCGCCCCCCGCCCGGTCCCGCTCTAGACGCGATTGTGATGGAAATAGGCTATTTTTTTTTTTAAGTAGTCTGTTGGGGTTTTTTTTTTCTCCCTTCCCTGCATGCTGTTGAACTTGATGTTGACTCCTTTTTTTTCCTTTATTTTTTTTTCTTTTATATTTTCGGAGGGGTGGGGGTTTCGCATCTCTTTGGGACACTTCTTTTGGGGACGGGGGAAAAAAAAAAAACCCAAAACAAAAAGAAAAAAGAAATATTCTCGCCGAGCTCCAGTGTGAAATTAATGAATCAGAGCTTCGTGATGGCAAGGGGACACAAAAAGAGAACAGCCTGGGGAAAGTCCTGCAAACTCACCAAAGGTATCCCCGGGTTTAGAGACACCCCCCGGGGTTTAAAGACCAACCTCCCTTGGCGTTTAGAGCCCCCCCTTGTCCCCCCACCTCCGGCCGGTCGGACCGACTGCCCTGCCCGGTGCCCGAGGTAAGAGGCTGCCGGAGCCAAGGTTTGCTGTTTGGAGATATTTTTTTTTTTGGGGGGGGGGGAGGGAGAGAAAATAAAAGGGAAGCACGGATTTGGGGGTGATGTGTTGTGTGAACATCCCCTTCTGTTACTGTGAGGTTGTATCCGCCAAAAAATACGAGGTGGGGGGGAAATAAATCAATACAATTCCCCACGCAAAAATTGGGGGTTGAATTCGGTATTTCTGAAGTAAAAAAAACCCAACATGGAATTCTCTTGGTTTAAGATGATTTTTCCCCATCTGAAAAAGTCAGGGAGGTTTGGGCTGTACTGAAGAGACTGGAACTACCCGGGCAGGAGCGGACGGGAATTCCACATCGTTCTTTTCCCGAGTGGAGAAATTTCTGCCGTGTGCTGGGAAAGGGTGGAAAAGGTTTTTCTCCCAGTTTGAACTGGGGAAGGTGGTGGATTGATTTCTAATCACTCTCCTCGCTTTTAACCCTAGCCGGTGCCGCGTCTGTGTCCTCCCTCCGATAGGTTTAGCAGTGATAGGGAGATAAATCGAAAATCAGATGTGGTTGTTTTCGGCAGGGCTTTGCAGGGCACATCAGATTGATTTGGGGAGAATTAGGGCTTTTTGGGGAATATTTCTGTACAGGAACAGGCCAAAAATAGGATCGTCAAATCCCCTCCCGCTCTTTGTTGCCACAACACCTTTGGGTGCGGAAAGAAAATGGTGAGAAGCTGTGAAACCTTTAATTTTCGCCCACATCGATATTTGCAGCCGGGTAGGAATTTGGGGGGGATTTGGGAAGCCCTTTTCCTTGAGGTCATTCCTTTCACCTCCTCTCTCCGGTGCTGGTTCAATTAAGCTGCGAAGCGATGTGCAGGAGAACGGAGTCGTTGTGGTTTAAATGGGAAGAATTCCCAGCGATGGAGCTGGGATCAAATGGGGAAAAAAAATAAAAGAGAAAAAAAATAAACTAAACTAAACCAAAACCCCCAAACCCAAACTGTGGGTTGGGAAAAGAAAAAAAGGGTGAAAAATTCTTGGTGGGAGATAAAAAAATCCAGCAGAAAAATCTTCTTTCGAGGGGCTCTGGGTGATGCTCTGCTGCCCGGGGAACAGCGGCGGCTGCCCGGTGTGATGCTCCGGTATCCCGGGGATGCTCCGGTGCCTGCGGAGCAGGGGAGCTGGGCTGCCCCCCGGCCTGGTAAAAGACAGACAGACAAGCAGACAGACAGCCTGCCTCAGGGTGTGGGGCTGCCCCTCCGGGAAGGTCTCCTCTATTTCTCCGTTAGGAGAGGCCGTGTCCCGGGCAGGGCCAGGGTTCCGTGTACGTTTTCCCTATTTCCACGTGTGAAAGGGATGGGTTTGGGGTTCGGGGTATCCCACACCCTGCCCGTTGTGTTGGGATCGGTCCCGGTTGACCAGGCAGGGGCTCCAGCACCGCCCACCCCCCGCCCCGCTGCCAACCTCACCGGGAAAGTTGCTCCAAGTTGGAGCGATGGCGACAGCAGCTCCTCACTCCTCTTCTCTCTCTTTCCCTCCCCAGGTGAGCTCGACCGAGCGGTATCGGGAGACACCGGCACACCGAGCGAGGCAGAGGTAACTGCGGCTCTCTTCCCCCTCCCTAAACCCCATTTCAAAAGGGATGCGACTCATTCTACCGGGGGCAGGTGCAGGACCCGCAGTTAGTGGCGTTGCCGGTAACGGTGGGAAGTTACCGGGCGCAGCTTCGATGAGATGGGAAAAGGGAACAGGCATCTGGCCAGGATGCCCTATCTCCCGTTCTCCGGTGGGAAGCGGGGCCATGCCGTGCCGTGCCGTGCCGTGCCATGGCATGCTGCCTCCCGCCGAGGCAACCGGCGGCTCCTGCGGTGACAGCCTCGCTCGTACCGAAGCCCAACATGGCTGCTGTAGTGAAGGTATTTGATTCACACGAGGGTGTAGGAGAGGGGAAGAAACGGGGACGAGAGGCACCGGCACTGGAACCAGCACCGGCAGTCACCGAGGCGAAGGGGTATGGGCGGGCAACGGGCTCTGTAAGTACCGGTGAGGAACGGGGCCGGGCGGGCCTTGTGGAACTCCCGCCGCGGCCACCCGTGGGTTGGGTGTCGGTGCTGTCAAGCCTTGCCCGCGGTCCCTCGAGGACAGGGAGCCGTAGGAAAAGGGCACCGGCAACCGGCGGGGGCGAACCGGGCTGCTGCGGCCCAACCGGTCTCTCCGCGGAGGATACCGGGCCCGGGAACGGCGGGGGAGAGGGGCCGGAGTGGAAGCTGCGGAGGTAGGGAGCATCTTCTAGTCCTTCCCTGAACTGGGTCCGGATCTGAGGATGCTCCCGGGGAGGTGGAGAAGGTCGTCCGGTCCCGTTCGTTCCTTCGGCTGGAGCTACGGGGCCGAGGTCGTTGTTGGGATTTTAACCTCTGGAGATGAACCGAGGCCAGGCCTGCCCGGGTTTCGGTTACGGAACCCACTGAAGCGACAGAGTGGGGCAGCAACCGGCGGTGGCCCCACTGGTGTGGACGGCAGCGGGGCCGAGCCCGCCCGGGGCCGGGCAGAAGAGATATTTCGGAGCCTGGCTGCAGGGATAACTGCACCGGCGCGGCTTCGGGGCTCGGTGCGGGCTTACGGGAGGAAGCGCAGGAGGCAGATACCGAAGGTGCACGGGGGCGGGATGAGGGTGGGAGACACGATCCGTTAATTTGGCACCCGGTTGCTTGGCTGGCACCATCTTCCCGCTCGGAACGTTTAGACCCGGCCGCGGTGCACCGGAGAGACGGGAAGCGCAAATGATGCTAACGATAATGATTAATAGCGATGCTACTAATTAGTTAGCGGCGGCTTGGCAAGAACAGGGAGGAGGAGGCAGGACCCTGCGCACGGTAGTTCAGCACCACGGAGAGCGGCGGGGCCGGTACCCGGTGCCCGGTGCCCGGTACCGGAGGCAGCATCCTCCGCCCGCGACCCGTGACGCTGTGGTCACCGCTTGAGGATGGGACTTCTTTGCCAAGGGTTCTTAGGTTCTTGGGTGGGGGCATGTGGTTCCCGGTGTGGCGCAGAAAGTCCATCAGCTGCTCCCTGGGAGCTCCCGGTGCTTGCGGATTGGCATCTCCACCGGTGGTGCCGTGAATCGCTCCCAAACACTTCACACTTATGTGTGTCATGTATATTTTATACATATACATATATATATATATAGGTGTATAGGTATATATAGTATGTGGACAGCGGGTCCGGGATGGACCCGTCTCTTCTCGCTGAAACCGGGAGTGCTGTGAGGGGAAAGTGGGCCCTGCCGCCCACCCTGCCCCGCTGTTCCCAGGATCCCTGGAAGTAAAAGTAAGGCGGGAACCGGGGCTGCCCAGAGCTGGGGCACCGGCAAGGCCTTGTGACAGGGCCAGTGGTGTGCCCGGGGCCGGTAATGTGTGTGCCCCGGGTCGTTGCTGTACCCGTGGTCGGTGACGTGCCTCGGGCCAGTGCTATGCCCGTGGCCGGTGATGTGCCTCGGGTCAGTGTCGTGGCCGTGGCCGGTGCTGTGCCCGAGGCCAACGGTATGCCCAAGGCCGTTGCTGTGCCCGTGACCGGTCCTGTACCCGTCACCGGCGCTGTACCCGCCTGGTAGTTTCATTTTCCGTCGTTTTCCACCGGAGCGAGGGGCGATGAGGCAGCTCCGAGAGGTCTGCGGTGCCCGGTGGACCGGGGCAAGGTTGGGACAGGGTTGGGGCCGGGGTCGTGGAGAATGCTGAGAAGAGCCAGGGTGGTCCTGCGTGGGAGTGTGCGGGGCTCTGCGGGGATCAGGATGAGGGTGACCAACAGTGTACGGGCATCGGTGTGAGTGCTTCTGGGTGCTCATCGCGGTGGGAGCGGGTGAAGGGTTTCGCTGGTGCCCGGACACCCTTGTGTGGATGTGTAAACACGGAGGGGGTCACGGCCGTGCCCGCCGGTGCACTCCCGGTGTGAGAAGGATGCCCCGACACCTGGGAAAGGCCGCCGTACCCTCGCCCCTGGGCTATGCCGTTACCGGGACATCGGAGAGGGTCCCCTTGCACCGGGGACGGGCCCCGGGTGGCCGCACGGGGGGGACGTGGAGCCGGACCTCGGCCCCGTGCCCCGGGCTCTGCCCCACCGCCCCTCCAAGCCTCCGTCCCGCTTTGTCCCGGGCCTGGGGAGAGTCCTTCCCCGGTCGGAAGGCAGAGCCGAATCTGAGCCCTTCGGTGCACCCTGTTAGCGCCAGGGATCGGTGTGGGGGAGAGGGTTCGAGTCCGGTTTTACCCCTGAGCATCCGCAACTTCTCCCTTTTGCCATCGTGACCCGTGAGCGCAGCCTGGACGGGAGGGTCCTGCCGTCCTCACCCCCCGCCCAAGGCACGCCGGATTTAGCCCAGCTTTTACCAGGGGAGGGGGTTAGGGGGTGTCTCCTCCACAGCCCTACACCAGCGGGGTTACCCCCGGGGCACCGCCGCCTCCTCGCCGACGGGGCGGGTCCAAGGGGCGAGCAGACAGACGGCACAGCCCCCGGGGACAGCGTGGCGAATGGGTCTGCCCCCTCCCCTCCTCGGGAGTGGGTGGGTGGGTTTGGGGGGTGACCCCTGCCCCGGCCCCACGCCCAGGCTGTCCCAGCCTCTCCGCTCGGGCTTTGTCCCCACCGGCCGCCCCGTCCCGTCCGGTCCCTCCTACCTCCATCCGTCCCCCGCCCTCCCGCCAACCTCCGCCGCCAGCTCTGCCTCAACTTTAGAGGCAGGTCCCGGAGGCTCCGGGGAGTGGGACGCGGCACCGGCACCAGTTGGGAGCACTCAGTCTTCATCCCGGGCCGAGCTTCCTCCCTGCTCTGCCAGCACGGGAAGGATGCGGCGATCCGAAGCCGACGATGACGACGAGCAGCACCAACCCTACCGGGCGAGCAGGTACCATCCTGTCCCCGGGACCCCATCCCAGTTCCCCTTCCCGGGATCCCCCATCCTCTCCCGGTCCCTCGCTGCGGGCCGGAGATAGCCGCTCCGCTAAGTTTCCCTCCGAGCATCCGCACTAACGGAGCCCCCCGGGAGCATCCTCCACACGGTAACCGGGACTGGTACCCGGGGCCGACACCCGGAGCCTATCGGTCAGGGCATGAGGTCCCTGAGGGGGAGGAAGGGGCTGCCCTAGAGGATGCAGGATATGTCTCCCCACCCGGGAAGATTCACTGGCCGGACCCCCATGATATGCAGGGTCCCTCCCGGGGATGGGGGTCCGGCTGCAGAAGGAGGAGGAAGAAGAGGAAGGCAGAGCGGGGGTGCGGTGGAACACCGGGGGGGCCCTTTCGGCAGGGCCTGTCCCTTCCCCAGCCACTCTCATGACTCAGCAATTCCATGCCAGTAATTTGTAGTAATTATAAAGTGGGACCAGGCTTCTGGATGGGTCTGGGTGTGAGTTTGGGGCTGGGAAGGAGGCAGGCATCTGGACAACAGGATGGATCCTGGAGGAGCATCCTGCCCTGCGATGCTCCCTGCGCCATAGGGTACTGTGCACTGCTGAGCCTGCTCTAGGGTGCAGGTCCCCTTTGGGGTGCAGACATCGAATTGGGGCATTGGGGTGCACCAGGGCAGCATTTTACACCCCAAGGCACCGGGGGCCAGATTCCTGCTCTCCTAACCCAAACCATTGGGGTTTCATCCTTCTTGGGGGGTGAGGGGACATGGGTTGTGGCCACCTCGGCAGGAGGGCTCCGTGGGCAGAGTGAACCTCCCCAACCCTGGGCAGGCGACGCGACCAATGTCCAGACCTGGGTTGGTTTTTCTCTTTGGTTATCTAGCTGTATGAGTGTATGTGATATCATAAAGCTAGAGAACCGAATGTAAAAACCCGCTCGCTGTTCTCCGGGAGAAGAGCCCTGCCCTCTCGGCAGGAGAAGGGCTCGGTGGCCACCAGCCTCCCTCAGGCACTGGCCCCCGGTGCCTTTGCAAGGAGGGGGAGAGCAGAGCGGCTGGAAACCGAATGCAGCCGTGGAGTGGAGTGATTTCAGTGGGGTGATGTCTTTCATCATATTTATTGAGGCCCAGAGCTAGCTTCTGTGCCAGGGTGATTATTTCCATTCCAACCTGGGGTACCTCAGGCGTCCTACAAACCCAGCACCTTTATTTTAGTAATTTCTTTTTTAATCGTATTTATTTCTAATTTTTTCTGCGGTGGTTTTAATTTCCACGTCGACAATTAAGCTCGCTTGCGCCGGAGAGACGTGAAACGGGGCCAGCTCAGCAAGAACCCCCAGAGCAACCTTGCTCATAACCAAGTAGAAGGAAAGTTGCTTAAAAAAAATCTATATGTACATATAACCACCTGCAAATTGTTATTTAGCTCAAATCCTTTCCCCAGGTTGGTTTATCTACTGGGGAAGAGAAATAAATCATCGTCGCTCGTTGGTTACTCTGTGTCTGCAGAGAGATTGCAGCTTTGTTCTTGGGAGAGGAGGATTTAGGAGCATTGCTCCGAGGGTGTTCTGGTCTCAGCCTTCTTCCCGATCCCTCCCTGTGCTCCCTGACCCCGTGGGTTGGGGTGTTGCATGCAGCCAGCTCCTTCCTTCCTTCCCTTCTGCTTCCTCCAGCTCCTCTTGGTGCCTAAGGAGATTTGCTGGAGAGAAGAATCCGGGGCTGAGCCCTGACTTCCCGGGATATGCAGGAGGAGTGCTGGATGCATCCCCCATGGCTAATGCTGGAAGAGAGGAAAGGCTGTAAGTGGTGACCCCGAAGGCTGAGCGGTTCCCAGTTATCTCTGGGAAGCTCGAAGAAGGGGGAAATGGTTGTGTACTGGGGTGTGTTTCAGGGTGCAGTTTCGAGCAGGCAGTGAGGGAGGTCCCTCAATGGCTGCAGGGTCCAGCCCTGTGCTTTGGGGCATTTGGAATTGGTCAGTGGAGAAGCTCTATAGATGGATTCAGGCATGTTTGTACTTAAACCGTTGAAGGATCAGGCCCTGGCCATGCCAGGCAGGCACAGTGCAAGAAGCACAGCATCCCCAGCAGGGCCATGACACCAGGGCGTGTCCACACCTTGCCTTGCTGCTTGGGTCTTTGATGAATCCATTCCCTGGCTGTGTTGGTGCCAAAAAATGAGGAAGGGAAGTGCATCAGCTCCAAATAGTAAAAGCTCAACACCTTGATCCCTCTCTCCACCAGCCTCTCCCTGCCCCAGACATCCTGATTTCTATCTGGGCTTGTGCCTCCTGTTTCAATTGACGTTACTGGAGTCTGCAACAGAGGAGGAATTTGGGGTGCAAGAGGCAGGGATGCACCTTCCTCTCTCTTGACAGGCCTTGCTTTCTTCAGGCAGATTCCTTATCCCAGATCTCTGTGATCCCTTGCACTGACCCTGCACTCCTAGCCTGTATGGACAGCTCTGGACAGGAAGGATGTGGACCTGAGATATGATGTGGGATTAAGTGGAAACGATCCCTGTACATTCCAAAAATATGGTGTGGGATAAAGAAGTGATAAACCCTTGTACCCTGCTCTATCTGTGGTTTGGGGATGGATGGGAGCGTGGGTGCTTTAGCCGTGATGGTGCTGAGCTGGGTGACAGCCTTTGCTGCAGCACAGCGTGGGCATGGCATGGTGGCAGGAGACATGAGCTTGTCTCCTTGGTGGAGACAGAGATCTCTGGGGACAATGTGCCCCATCCAGTGGCAAATGCCACCCCACAGTCTGCTTGCAGTGTCGGATGGATGTAGCACTGCAGTGGGAGGAAGCAAAACCTTCCCTAGATCCTTCCTTATTTGCCCTGAGCTCTTCCAAGGGATTTCAGGTTCATGTTGGAGCTAGCTCTCCATGCCAGCCTGCTTCAATCATCTCAAGCTCTCTAAGATCTAGACCTAGTGTGAATCCTGTATCTTTGTGTGTGGGATTGGGCAGGGTTTGGGCAGAGGCCGCCCGCAGTGACCTGCCCACAGCCTGTTCCATGGCATCAGCCGAGGAAGCCGCTGGCAGGTGGGAGAAGCCTTTCAGCGGCAGCAGCGAGGCTGCATGGGGACAACCAGGAGGATGAAAAGCAGTGGCCAAGCAGCAGCACGAGAGACGTGCAATGCACAGCACCAGGAGCTGATGCTGTGCATCAATCCTGCCTTTGCTGCTCGTGGTCCCAGGCTGAAGAGTAGCCCCAAAACACCACCCCATGCACTCCAAGATCCTGGTTGAGAGCAGAGGGGAACCAGTATGATGTTCTGCCATGCTCAGAGTGGCGGTGGGGGGGAAACTTCTCCTCCCTCTTGACTACTTGTAAACCGTTCAGCAAGAATTTCTTAAAATAGGTTCCACTTTAAGGACTTATCTGCTGAATACCATTAATTTTCTGGGGTTCGTTAAAAGCAAACTTGGTATCATAGCAACTGAATCTCTTCCAGGGCAGCAGCCAATTGCACCGCGAGGTGCGTGCAACCGAAGGCAAGAGAAAGGAACCTTTCAGGTTGATGCTGGGGCTTGTGCTTTTGCAAGTGAAGTTTTAATTTTGCAGTCGTTTGTTCCTTGTAGAATATGTTTTGAATTTCTCATGGCGAACCTGCAGGGAAAGGAAAATCACTGCCCTGGCAGAGGCTTGCCCAAATCTCCTTTATTCTGTGCCGTTCCTGGGTGTTCAGGGTTGGATGCAGAGCTGGCAATTTGGCCTCATGCTTGGGACAACTGCACTGGTCTCTCTGGGGTTGATGTCCTGGGCCCCGATTTCACCTTCTGGAGCGATGCTGCGAGCGTGGGTGGATGGATCCAGGACCGCCCAGTGGGATTGGGGGCTGCTGGCAAAGAGGACATTAATCCCCATCTCATTTCCCTGGCCTGGCCAAAGAAATAGTCATTATTTCCCTTTTAATCTCATCTCTCTCCTCTTTTCCATTAGGCTCTAAGCTGCAATCTTGTTCCCGGGGGATGTTACGCTGAGGATAATCCCGGGCGCTTGGCCCGGCTACTTTGGGGCAGGGAGGTGGTTTGTAGCCCTGGACTGCTGCTGGTGGGTCAGGACTGAGCTTGGCCAGCCTTGAGAGATCTCCAGTCCTGGTCCACAGCACCAGGAGA
Source organism: Galbula dea (assembly GCA_013399015.1). NCBI lineage: Eukaryota > Metazoa > Chordata > Aves > Piciformes > Galbulidae > Galbula > Galbula dea. The sequence goes on along the minus strand of VWZX01000877.1, from coordinate 387,924 downwards.
AAAGATGGGCAGAGTATCCCAGTTGAGTTGTGGGCAATAGGATGTTCCCCAAAACCCTGTCCCAGCTGTGGAGATGGGAGTAGAAAGTTCGTGGCCAGCTTGGCTGTGGGATGTCAGCCTGGTGCTGCAGCCTTGTGTTGGCTTTGCCAGCTCAGCTGAGCAGGATCTCGCCCTGGGTTTGGTGGTGGGACAGAAGGACCCCTTTGTGCTACAGCTGCTGCAAGGGATGGAGGGAGCTGAAGGGATACTGCGGCTTGGGGTGCTGAGAGGAGCCAGGAAGCAGCTCTACCTCTGCCCCACGACAGCCAAGCTCAGAAGGGAAACACAAAACGGTGAGGCCAGCCCTAAAAAATGATGCTACCCAAGACTGGGAGATTTTTACTGGGGATTGCTGGTGGGAGCTGTGTCCACAGCCACTCCAGGCTGCTGGTATCACATCCCAGCTTTGGGCATGGGCGTCTGAAGGTCATGGCTCTAGCCTTGGCCATTCAACCCGACCTGCCCCACCCCTGGGCGAGGGGGTCCCCGTGTCACCCCCTCTGGACCTGGTGCTGCTCCTTCTCTCCATCACAAGCTGATGATTTTCCACCTTGATAGCAAGGAGGGGAGGGAAAAAAATCACTGATAATAGAAAGTATCACTTAAATAGACAGAAAGGGTAAAAGCCCCAGAAAAAAAACATATCCCCCAGCAGGAGAAAATGAAAAACACTGATGTGTTTAACTTTAGGCCATTTAAAAATAACTATTGACCAGGCAGCAGTAAATAACAATTCCTCCCCACTGGGTATGTGTCACTGTGGTGGCAAAGCTCCTGTTTGTTCAACTGGAGCTGGTGGAGGAATGGGCCAGCCAAGAACTGCTCATTTTTATAGGTGTCAGGCTGAAGTCTCCCACCTGGATAAATCAGGTGCTGGTGGTGGTGAGTGTGAGAGCATTTGACCCTCCTCCAGTGCTGGAGAGCTGCACATAGGACCCCCACCCACGGAACCCAGCCTTGGGGGCTTGAGATAAGACCCAATGAGCAGGGCTGAAGAGGTTGAGGTCTGTTCCCAGCCCACCAGCCCCACGAGATGTGTTGGAGCCTTGCTGCCTTTCTCTCTTTTATTTTTTTATGGAGAAATTATTATTTATAGTTTAATATCTTCATGTTTCTATGGAAACTCCATGGCTATGCTGGGTGGAGAAGTCAAACCCAGCCATGGAAATGGCAATATTTGAAAGTGAGAGGAGCGAGGTGGGTGCTGGATACTCCAACCCAACAGCTTTTCCCTTTCCCCAACACCAGGAATCCTCCTGGAGCAAGGATAAAGCCCCTTAGGGACTGATGGTGCTTCAGTTGGGTGAAGGTTGGCTGCAGGCACGGCATGGACATCCACCCACCCACCGAAAGAGCTCCGGCACCGAATGTAGGTCACACACATACGTGCATCATCATATCGTCTCCATAGGTTGCCTTCAAAGAGCTGAGGCTCATCCTCACCCATCCCAAACTCGAGGGTAGCAGATCTTCTCCATTTCTAAACAGCCAGCGTGGGGGGCACGTGTATTGGATACCGGAGGGGCTTGGAGAGGAGGGGGTCGAGGGGAAGCGGTGGAGGAGGAGGAGGAGGACACCTCCCTTGCCTAGCACCGGCACTGGAGCTCATGCGGAAAGAGCACGGTGGCGGCAGAGACCTTCTCCCCCTAATAGCCGGTGACAGGGACTTGCTAGTGGCGATGTCCCCGCGTCGGGCGCGGAGCGAGGACGGAAGGTGTGTGGTGGCCTCGCTTGTGTCAGAAAAGATCTATCAGAGAGCAGCGGGGAAAGGTCAGCGGGAAAAGCACGCGGGGAAGGCACGAGGACGCTGTCCTGTCTGTCTGTCCTGCTGCCAACACCAGGCACTGATGCTTCCCTGCTGCCGGAGAGCAGGAGATGAGCTTAAAAACAGGGGGAGAATCCTGACTGGGGGTTCCACTGCCTTTGCTCTCTGGTTCTGGAGCCTTTGGGGATGATGTTTTCATGCCTTCTGCTGCCATCAGAAATGTATTTATTTATTTTTAATGAAAAGCACAATCCTGGTGCAATTCTGGGGCTGGGACTTGACAAACAAGGGAAGATGGTGGGGCTGAGGATGGCAGGGGAGGGATGTGCCTGTGCTGCTGCCACCAGCTTGGAGGACAGACCTCCCCCCGCTGCGATGAGTGGGGACCCCTCAGCTCCACGTCCCCGGGGCTCCCTGGCAGGCTGAGCCCGGACTTTCTCTGCCCTAATTCCCCGGGAAGCCAGGCGAGGGCTGATCCTTGCACAGCTCTTTATTGTTTTCTGGCAATCTTGGATTTCCACCATGCTTGGAGAGGATTTTTGGGCAAGCCACGGCCTTAATGTTAGGGAAAAATCAAGGTGCGATGCTCCCAAACCTCCCCATCCCTAGCGAATTTCATCTCTCCCTGTGCCAGGCAGGGATTTAAGGTGGAGGGTTTGCTCCCAGAGCATCAAACGCTGGTTGTGAAACCTGGAGCATGGCTGAGGAGGAGCTCAGGGTGGTGCTGGGTTCTTTGAGGTTTCCGTTGGTCCTCATGGATGGGCTATGGCCAGCAGTCAAGTGTCCCCGCCGCTCACCGAGCCTGTGTGTTTGTAAATCTGGGCTGGGTGCTGCTTTGGGCTCGTTTCTTATAACAAAAAGCTGATTTAAGCTCATTTATTATATCAAAACGCTGCTTTTTGGCTCCTTTTTAAAATCAAAACACTGATTTTTTCCCTCATTTCTTATATCAAAATGCTGATTTGGGCTCGTTTCTTGTATCAAACCACAGATTTTAACTCATTTTTTAATAAACCACTTTGATTTTGGCTCATTTCTTACAGCAAAACACGGATTTGGGCTTAATTTTTTATATCAAAAAGATGATTTGGGCTCTTTTTATGTCAAAACACTGACTTTGGCTCATTTCACATAAAAAGTGCTACCTTTAGCTCATTTTTTAAATGAAAATACTGGGTTTGGTTCATTTCTTACATGAAAATGTGGATCTTGGTTCATTTTCTATATAAAAACACAGATTTCAGCTTATTTCTCATAACAAAACGCTGATTTGGGCCGATTTTTTGATACCAAAGCACTGATTTTGGCTCATTTCTTATATCAAAATGTGGATTTTGGTTCATTTTTTATATCAAACCACAGATTTCGTCTTATTTCTCATATTAAAATGCTGATCTGGGCTCATTTTTTGGTATCAAAACACAGATTTTTTTACTCTTTTCTTTTTTTTTCATAAACCCCCTGATTTTAGCTAATTTCATCTATCAAAACACTGATTTTGGCTCATTTCTTACCAAAATCAAAGCACCCAGCTCAAAGAGACCAAAACAGAAGGCTCTGGGCTGGAGGCACTTTCACCATCTCAGCTTCACAGGGTATGGAGAAAACCTCCTTGGCTCCACACTTCTCCCCTTCCACTGCCCCCAGACACCCCTTGCAGGGCTGAAACCCCTCACCCACCACCTCACATCCCCCCTGGACCCGGAGGGGGGGAAGGGAGGGGGTGTCACACGCGTGCTCCCACTCACGCAGGAGCTCCCACACGTGTGTGAGGGAGCGGCGGCCGAGGAAGGGCTGCTGCGGGAGCAGAGAAGGGTGCGAGTGGCATGTCAATGGGATCCAGGCTGGAACAATGAGGTGTGTTTTTAAGGGACTGTGAAAAGGGCTTGGTTTTGTTGTGGGTTTTTTTTTTCCCTGCTGAAGGCCTGAAAAGGCAGCAGGGGAGGGGGAAGGAGGAGGGAGCCAGGCAGCCCCTCCATTAGCTCAGTGCAGCAGCGAGAACAGCTGTGAAAAGAGCCCAAGCCTTTTTCCCACGCCCAGAAGAGCGGAGCGAGGGAAGGAGCCCTCCCAGCGAGGTCAGATCCCATCACTAATATATACACAGGCTGTGCCCTCGTTCACGTCACCCCTGGTGCAGGTTTGTTTAAGGCACACACACACACACACACACACACACACTCACTCTCTGACACTCACACTCATTTCTCCTCTCCCCTCGCTCTCCCACCCGGCTTCATTATGTCCCTTGCTGCATGAAACCCTCCCCTTGTCCCGCCGACGGCTGGCAGTACCCAGGAGGCTTGGCTGTGGTGGGCTTGGGGTGTATTTATCCCCCCTCCCAACACCTGACCAACAAGGTCAAGATGAGTTGGCCATGCCCTAGCTGGTGGCCAGCAGCTCTGGCCAGCAGCTGCTGCACCGGGGCTGGCTTGCAGGAATGCGTCATGGTGGCCAGGTCCTGCAGATGGGACCTGGTAGAGAGTGGGGGTAGGGGTCTGACACCCGGGACTCAGCTGGTGGAGGAGGATGGGGAGATGCTGAGCTTGGGGAGGGGGTGGTGGGATGAAGTGACCCCTCCCCAACACTCCCCAGCCTGGCTCTGTGAGTTCATGGGAGCGTGGCTGATTGATGCCGGTGGAGGGCTGGCCTTGGGGCTGCTGGGTTGGAGGATGGAGTTGTGGGTCTTTGCTGGGGCCAAGTTAAAGGGTTGGTCTGACCTTCCCCCCCCCTTCCCTGTCTGCAGTTTGCAGAGTGATTCTGGCAGCTCCAGTGCTGCTGCTGAGGTCTCACTGGTCCCATTGTGATGCCCTGGCAGGGGGATGGCAGGAGCAAGCATTCCTCTCTGTCCCAGTGCTGAGGCAGTGAGCCTGAGTCGGGCCAGCTCTGCCCCTGCAACGACTGCCACTGTCCCCATTCCACTCACCCTCTCACTGGTGGGCTCTGGGGGATGTTGTGTGTGGCAGTGAGCCCCAGTTTGGGCCACTCTGCACCCTTCCTCACTGCCACTGCTCCATCCCATGCACCCCAGCTCTGGGGGAGGGCTCTAGGGGACGTTGCATGAGGCTTCTGTGGGGTGCAGGATGCATGTGAGGCTGCTCTGCAGCCCTCACAGGGGGATGGATGTGTAGGGGTGAGGAAGATGTTCCCCTCCTCCTCTCCCCATGCCATGGGTCCTATCCCTCCTCACCCAGGCATCTGCTGAGAGATGGGCAGCAAATAAATCAGGGCTTGTTTATTCTTGTGCCTGGGCTTGGTGTGTGAGTTCATTTTAAACCCTTCTGCCTTAAATTACAGCCTAATAAATCAAGAGCCACTTAGCCATGCAAGCAAGCAGGAGCAGCTTCAACAAGGAGTTAAAGTTGTCTCTGTGGCTCTTGGGCTTCAGGAAGGGCAAAGGAGAGTCCCAGCAGGACTCTGTCCTGGGGCATGCCTGTGCTTGGCTGGAACATGCATGTTCATGCCCATGCATGGCCAGGACATGTGTGCACATGGCTGTATGTGCCTCAGACCTGCATGTGCATAGCCACAAAACACACATGCACAGCTGTGTATGGCTAGGGCATAAGTGTACATGACCTAGATGTGTGTACGTGGCTGTGTGTGGCCCAGACATGCATGTGCTTGGCTGTGCATGGTTAGAACACACATGTGTATGGTTGTATATGGCTAGGAGACACATCTGCATAGCTGTGTATGGCTAGGACACATATGTACTTGGCTGTGCATGGCCAGGACACGTGTGTCATGGTTGTGCATGGCCAGAACACACATGTTCATAGGTGGGTGTGTCAGGGACACACTAGTGCAGGCATGTGCTGTCAGTCACCCTGTGCAAGGGCTTGGGCAGCCTCAGAGCTAATTCCAGCTCCTCTGACATAAGATCTCTCTGAATTCCCCTCCCAAGAGATGACAATATGGTTCCC
>VWZX01000877.1:252771-382170 GCA_013399015.1 Galbula dea | reverse complement strand
CCCCATCTCCCACCCTCCTCTGCCACACTGCCCCCTCCCTGCTCAGGGTGTTTCATTATGGCCCTGCTAAGATCTTTCCTGAACATCTTCCTCCCCTTCACCTCTCCACTCCCACCTTTCCCTTCTCTAATCCCCTTGTATCTCCCTGGGCTGCCTTCCAGGGCCACCAATCTCTTTACTGGGCCACTGCTGAGCAAATGCTGCCTTTGCTCTGCTAACTGGGGGCTGTTCCTCAGCACTGTTGGGGTTAACAGGACTGGACCTTTCCTGTGCCACTTGCCTTTCTTGGGGGCTGCCCTTCACCTCCTGCCACAGCACCTTCCATCCTTTTCCTCCTCCTCCACCTTCTCCCCAGGGATTCAGGGCACACCAGGCTCTCCATGCCCAGCACCAGAGCATTCACAGCCCTGGGTGCCATCACTGCGTGCTCCCACCAAAGCCATTCTTGGTGATGCCCAAGGACCTTCCTCTTCATCCTCCTCCCAGCTTGTGTTGAGGCTGGTTCCATCCCTCCCCCCTCCTCTCCTTTGCCAACCAAGCCCTGACACTCAATGGCAGCCCATTCAAAATGCATGGGCTCCCCTTTCCCAGCGCCCTGCTCCTTTTGAACTAAAAGGATTTGCTCAGAGGCTAGGTTCAAATGTGTGGCCGTGGTTATTTATTTATCACCCCTGCTATGTATTATTCATTTATTTAAAAATGTATGGCAGCTGGGAGCCCCTGCTCCAACCACCCCACGGATGGCCAAGGCCAGGTGGAGCCAGCCCCTTGCTCCGCTCCTTAACCTGTCGTGGTGGCTACCAGTGGCCCGTTGGCCTCACGCCTCATTTACCACCAACCCAACCCAAACCTCACCCCAACCCTACAGCCACCAGCCTGAGGTGACCATAGGGTGGCTTCAGGGCTGGAAAGAGTGTTTCAGGGGGATCTGTTGTGCCCCTGATGCTCTGTGTAGGGTTGTCACCCTCCTCTCCCTGGCATGGCTTTTTGGGGTTGGGGATTTGCCCTGCTCACAGCCTGGCTGGTTATTTCTTGCCCCCAGTACAAGGACAAGGTGGCCAAAGTCCTGCAGGGAGGCAGAAAAAGGAGACAAGTGGCTGTGCTTTGCTTTCCCCAACGTCCCAGGGAGGGCAGGACACATGCAGCCCTTCTGGCATCTCCTTGTCCCTGGAGGGGTGAAGGACCGAGTCCCCTCACAGGAAGAGCAGGGAGGATTAAAGATGCTTTCCTTCCCTTCTAAACACCCCACATCTCTCCATGAGCCCCCACCACCCTTTTCCTCGCTGGGACACTCACTAATTGAGACAGCTTCAGCCCCTGCCTCCCTCCTTTCCTCCTGGGGCTGAGCTGCCTCTTCCCAGGGGGAGGACATTGTCTGCTCCAGCCGGGTTGATGTAATCCCTAAGCCCGAACAATACTTCCCCACCCCTCTCCCGCTGAAAGGGTATTAGTTGCCCAATGAGATAATTACTCCCCAGGCTGCTCTAATCATCCCTTCAGCCAACCAGCACCCAAAGCCAGTTCCTCTGTTGGTGGCAACGAGCACCCAGCTCAGCCCCCACAGCACCCAGAGTGCAGGTTTGGGGTCCCCTGGGGTGATGCTACTGGAGATGCTCACCTTAGGTGAGACCTCAAAGACCAGCAGCTAAATATACTGGGGAAAGAGGGAGGTGCTGTGGAGATGCCACCACCACCCCAAGGTTGTTGTCACCTCAAAATGCCACCCATGGGCAGGGTGGGAGTCACAGGATGCTGAGCCTGGGCTGGCAATGCTGTTGTCACAGTGATGATGAAGCATGGGAGGGATGAAGGGGTGAACATGCTCCCAGCACGATGGGGTTTGGGTTTTCCTTCAGCCATGTGCCCACCTTGGTCTCCTTGAGAAGGTCTGGGCTGGTAGATGTCCCCTGAACACCTGGCAGCCAGCAGAGCTCCATCAGCACAGCTCCATCAGCACATCAAGAAACCTAAAATTTGGGGAAATCAAATTCCATCTTTTCATTAAATAGCAAAAAAACCCCAGACTTAACACCCCTGCCCCAACCTACTGGATAAAGGAGAAGCTTCCCAAATTGCTTTCCAGGAAATAATCCCAGAGTTCAGCCCTGCTTGGTGCAGAGTTTGCTGCCAGAGGAGCCTTGAGCTTGCTCCCATGGAAGCATGTGGCACACACGTGGCCTCAGCATGTTCCCCCAGGCACACGTGTGCACCCTCCCGGGGTAACTAGGACATGGCCATCGGCCACAGAGCTCTCCCATTCCTACCTTGTCCAGTGTGTTGGAATTGGGAATGCTGCAGGAAAAGAACCTGTTCAGGGCTGCTGAAATTCAAGCCTAGTTGTTGTTAATCCTGCTCTTTGGGGCTCTGGCTAGGCTGAAGTCAGGGATTATCCCATCTGCCTTCCCCCACGCTGGTGCAGCAGGAGAGAGGAGGATGGAAATTAATCCCCTGGGGGTTTTGCTGATCCCAGCCCCAGGAATGATGGCCAGGAAGGATCTGGAGGGGCTGGAGGTGCAGAGCTGGGGAAGGGAGACATGGATGCTAACTGGGTGCTAACAACTGGGATGCTCATTGGGATGCTAACCAGGATGCTAACTGGGATGTTAACTGGATGCTCAGGGGCTCATCAGGATGCTCAGTGGGATGCTAACTGGGCTGTTCCCTGGGATGCTAACTGGGAAGCTCCCTAAGACTGGGGTTGGGATTTGAGCCACAGGTTCAGCAGCACCACGGTCACTGAGCTGCACCTCCTCAAGTTCCCAGCAAGGACTTTTCCCTCCTGGCACCACCGGGAATGTTGCCCTCGGCACAGGGACGGTGCAAGGCCAATGCTGCAGGGAGGACACTCCAGCCACCAGTGCTCCTCCCAGGCCGTTTTTTTTTGGGGGGGGGCTGCTCTCTTCTGGCAGACAAACACCAGCTCTTTCTCCACCACAAAGTCCTTATCCAGCCGAGCACACAAAGCAGATCCATTATCCGATGGGGGACAGAAAGGAGGGGCTCGGGGGGTGGGGGGAGAGGGTGGCTGCCACACAATGCACGTGGGGCCACCCCTATTGTGTCTGGGCAGGAAGGGCCAGACCCCCGGTGTGGTCCCCTCAATGGTGGCATTGTGTCTGAGACCCCTGTCCTCTTGGGCATCCCCTTGGTGTGTGCCCCCCTCACCCCTCCCAGCTCCTGTTGCTTGTCTGGGGCAGCACCAGCAACTTCCCCTGCTTTGGGTATTTTTGAGGTCTTCTTTTGCCATGGGATACCCTTAGGAATGATGAGGGGTGTCAGAGGAGCTGGTTTTGGGAGCACATGTGGGTCCCAGAGCTGGGCTTGTAAATAGAAGCAGGTGTGGAGACCTCAAGGACCCCTGCCAGGCTCTGGTGGTGCCAGGAGGAACCTTGGTGATCTCCTTAAAGCACCAGCAGAGAGGTGGCAGGGCTGGGTCGAATGGCTAAGAGATGAGCAGAGCAAGGTCAGGGTGGGTTTGGTGGTGAATGATGTGGTTTTGGAAGTGATCAGTGCTTTGGAGGTGCTCAGTGTGCTTTTGGAACAGATCAATGTGTTTTTAGAGGTGGTTTTGGTGGTGAGCGATGAGGTTTTGGAGGTGGTCAGGGTGGTTTTGATGGTGATCAGTGTTTTGGAGGTGACCAGTGTGACTTTCGAGGTGGTTTTGGTGGTTTTGGAGGTGGTCAGTGTGAATTCAGTGGTGATCAAGGTGTTTTTGGAGATGATCAATGTGTTTTGGAGGTGATCAATGTGTTTTGGAGGTGATCAATGGGTTCTGGAGGTGATCAATGAGTTCTGGAGGTGCCAACATGACTTGTTTTATTTTTTACAGAGGAGAAATCCTCACCTTGCTTTGATCATCGTGGTCCAGCAGCTTCCTCCACTGGGGACAGCCATGGAGTGAAAGAGGAGCAGCCAGGTCAGCATGGGACCACTGCCCACCCCCAGCACCCTCACCCTGGACACCAAAGACTGGAGGAGCCCCATGGAGTGACCAGGACTGAGCTTTCCTTCCCATGGGAGCTGTCAGGCTGGGAAGAGGCTGCTCCCAAGTGGGGTTTACAGCAGCAAAGTTGTAGATGGGGACATCTACATCCCCCTGTTGGGGACAGGTTGGTTTGATCACATCCCTCCATGGCAAGAGCAACACCAGCAGAGCTGAGCAGGAGAAGTTAGCTCCACACACCTAAGGATGCTCAGAACCTCTCCAGGATGGGGTAAGTTTGAGCTTTTCTTGCTTTCCTCTCCCTTCCTGCAAGCCCAACCTGCTGACACTGGCTTTTCCAGTCCCCCCTGGGTTCTTTCCAGTTGGGAATTTGGGGGGAGCAGGGAGCAGTATCCCTGATGCTCTTCACTAGCAGGTCCAGTCAGGCAGCTGTGATTGCCAGGCTGGGAGGTGCCATGCTGGGTTTTTAATTGTAGGGTTTTTTTCTGGGAGAAAAAAAGATCCCCAAAGAACCCAGACTTATCCCCATTTTGTTTATATTCCTCTTTGAAAACCTGCAGATTCTCCCCTAGGGCTGGTGGAAGATTGGGCTATTGGCAACAGCTTTTGGGTGCCAAATAAGTGCCTTTCCCCCCCTATTTCCTTCTCCAAAGGCATCTCAGAATCTTTCCTCTGACTCAAACCCATCTTTTCCTATGACTAGACAGCATAAGGAGCAATCTTCCCCCCACCCTCCCCCTGCCACCACCCCCTTTGCCCCCAGCATCTTCCCCACCATCCACTCACAGCTCCTCCTGCTCTGCCCCATCCAAACCCTCCCCAAACTGCAGATCTTTTCCTGCTGGCAGATGTTAGCTTTAACCTCACAAGTGACTTCCAGCTCCTTCTGGGAGCCTGTTTTGGGCTAAGAGCAGTGCTGGGGAAGGAGGTGGGGAGGAGGAACAGCAGCAGCATCCTTGGGAGTCAGTCAAGGGAGAATAAACCACATCCCCTGAGGTCCTCTCTCCCTCCTCCAAGTTTTTTTTTTTCATGGGATGGCAAAGCTGTCCAAAACAGGAGGAAAAATAACTTTCACCTTCCCCAGGGTGAGCCTGGCAGCCAGGGCTGGTTGTTCCAGCAGGGATTTGCTTCACCCCCAGTTGCACAATGAGGAGATGGAAATTTTTATCTCCCTTTTCTTTTTTATCCCCCAAAACAATGCCTGTGCAGGAAGGTGTTTAAGTATCTGACTGAGGAGGCTGGATTTTCTCACTGGTTGGGACTCCAAGGGAGATGTGGGGTGCAAGCCCATGGGATCAGCCTCTGGAGGTGGGTTTGGGATGCTCCCATGGCACAGACCCATGTTGGTGCTGGTGTTTAGATGTACATCTCCCCAGGACTGCCACCACACCTCGCTGCCCATCACCCACCCCCTTCCAGCAAACACCTCCAGGGATATTCCAGCCATCAGCCTCCCCCTGCATGGAGACTGGCACCATCCCACCTGGAGACCCTGGGAACCCCAACCACACTAATACTCCCCAGATTAGGCTGCCCCATGGCTTTCAACTCCCCCTCCCTATCCGTTTTGGCTTCATTCCTTCTCCTCCTTGCCTTTAAACACCTTCTTCTTCCTCCAAGTGTGATACCGGGGGGGTTGTTGGTGCCAGCACCCAGCCCAGCCCTGTGCCTGCTGGATGCCCTGAGCAGATGCTCGGTGCCATGGGTGAGCTCATCATCTTCTTTTTCTTCTTCCTCCTCTTCTTCCTCCTTCTCCTCCTCCTCTTCTTCTTCCTCCTCTTCTTCTTCTTCTTCTTCTTTCTCCTCCTGCTGCTGCTGCTGCTGGCTCTAAGATGGCTGGCAGCCCCAAAATGGTGCTGAGCATGAGACGCCATCTGCAAGGCTGGTCCCACGCCCGCCAGTGGCCTTTTTATGCAAAGAGGAATTAATTAGATTTGAATATGGTAATTAAGCCATCAGGCCCCAGCCGGGTGCTAGGAGGTCCCTTCTTTTCTTCAGCCTTTCTTCTCACCCCCCTCTCCCACCGCCCCTTAACCCTTCCCCCTCTGCTTTTGGCACCCAAAGCACTGCTCCTGCATCCTAATGAAACTCCTCAGCTAGGCACTGCCATCCTTGGCTTCCTTCTTCTGCCCAATTCTGTCTGTCCTGGGGATGCTGTCTGTCTGTCTTGGCCAACAGCTGTGTCTGTACCCCCTGTGTGCCCATTTTTCACACCCTCCCCCCACCCCAAAAAGAAAGCCAAGTGCTGGCAGAGGGATGAGGGTGACGACCCAAAAGGAGAAGTGGGATGTTGGCAGGTGATGGCTGCAGCAAGAATTAGGTCCCCAATTAATGGAGCTGGATTTTAAGCCTCTCTGAGCCTCATATTCCCCAAATTACCCTCCCTTCCCCCTGCCCCCCCCGATGGTAATGGGCTGTGAGGGTCCTGGTGTCACCCAGGTGCTGCCTATGGCTGATGCACAAGGATGGGAGAAGCTGCTTTGGGGAATCCTCCCAAGGTATTTTGTGATGGGAAGGAAAAGAATTGAGAACTGAAGGAGCTTCCAAAGTCTGAGCCAGTTTTAAACTGGAAATTAAAGCTTGCACCATTCCCACGTGTCTTACTGGTGCCCATCCAGTGCCCACCACCTCTGAGGCTTTCTCCACGTGAGGCAGGTGATGATGTAGAGACTGGAAACTCCTGGAAAGAGAAATCTGCTCAGGAGGAAACAAAAGCAAAAGAAAAAACGTCCCTGGAATATTTTTTTTAGGCATCTATCTATATTTATAAGGGAAATATTCCTCTTTTTTTTCTTTTCTCCACTTGCCTCCTAAAGCAAAGGAAGGAACTTGGGAATACCTGCAGGAGCTCAGTCAGAAAAGCCTCCAGGCACTTCCTCAGCCAGTGGCTGAGAACTTGAATTGGCTTCTTGAAAAAGCAGGATATGGGCAACAGGCTCATTTCGGGAGGGGGGAAATGTTAATTGTATCAGCAAGCTGCTGCCACCTGCAAGAAGAACAAGGCTGAGATTGTCTCCATGTATCCACACACATATGTGGAGTAGAAATAGAGATAGGGAGATAGGGTGTGTGGGTATATATGTATATAGGGGAGTGGAAGGAGGCTCCCAGGGTTTAATTCTGGGTGGCAGTTTAATTCCTGGGAGGGGGACGTGGGGCTGAGCCCCCCCGTGGGGCTGGGTCGTCCCCCCCGTGCTCCCTCCCCACGCTGCCCCTGACCTACATAGCACTGCTGGCTGCAGCCACCCTAGCAGCCGCTGCTGCCACCCACTCCCTGCGGCTGCCGTGCCTGCTGGGAGGGACAGAGGGACACAGATCCGCCCCAAGCTCCTCCTTGGGCTCGGTTGGGGAGGAATAAAGGAGAAATGATGGTTTTTCTCCTGCGGGTCCTGCTGCAGGGCATTTGGCAGTGATGCTCTGGGTGCCTTTGGGGGCTCTGCTCATCCAGGCTCTGGCTGGGACACAGGGGTGGCAGCGGTGACAGCCATGTCCCTGCCAAGCTGGAAAGACCCAAAGGTCTACAACCACATGAGCATCCCTGCATCTCCATAGCTTAGTCACCAGGGTCCTGGCTGAGCGAGCAGCACCCATCCTGGGTGAGCAGCATCCATAGCAGGTGAGCAGCACCCATTGAGAGTGAGCAGCACCCATGGGGGGTGAGCAGCACCCATGGTAGGCAGGTGCCTGAAGTGCCATAAATCTCCCATGCTGTGTGGGGTGCTGCTGAAAGCTTTCCAGGAGGATTCCTCTCCACTTCCCACTTTCCCTGCCCTCCCACAACCACCACGTGGATTCCCAGAGGCAAGGCAACACCAGCCACGCTGCTTTCTTTTGTCTGGTGCCCGTTCCTCTCCCCAGCTCAGAGCCTCCTCCCCTCCAGTCACAATTAAATCCACATCTTGAGGAGGTGGTGGCAACGCTGAGGAAGAAGAGGTGGAGACACCCCAAGAGCTGAGCCCAGCTCTGGCCCATCCCAAGGGCGTCACCTCCCTGATCCTCTCCATGATGTCCACCTCAACCTGTGGTCCCTTGTAGCCTTTACAAACCATTTATGCTCCTCCTAAGCACAAATAACTACAAGTGATGGAGAATACAACATCCAAGTGATGGATGCACTGGTGGGAGCTTAGTGGTGGGGGTGGGAGGAGAGGAGGGGAAAAAAGGGGGGAGAAGGATGGAGAGAGAGCTTAAAAATTACAGTGGGAATTAGCAGGAGCCTAAGCTGTTGTTTGCACTGCCCATTAGCATCTGCCTAGTTATCTGTCACCAGATCCTCGTGGCATCTCTCCATCCATCTGGATCCTTGTCTGTCTGCCTATCTAATTATCTATTAGCATGGCAGAGCTCCCCCCCAACCCCACCCCCCCACCAGAGCAGACAGGAGACCACCTCAGCTGCTCCTCACCCTCACCCAGGGGCTTTCAGGAGCATTACCAACCCAACACTGACACAACAATGCCTTAGGGTGGGCAGGGAAGGGGCTGCCAGGCTGGGGGGTGAGGATGTATCTGATGGAGATGAGGGAAAACCAGGCTGGAGCAGGTTGTCTATAGAGGGGGCTGGTTGTGTAGGGGTGTGGGTGACATGAGGCGTGTGCATGACATGATGGATGGGAACAGAACTGGAGCTGGGCATGGCATGGTGCATGTGCAGGGCAGGGCATGTGTGTGCAGTAGAGACTTAGTATGGGAGAGGTTCTCCTCCTCCTCTGCTCTGTCCTTGTCAGGCCACAGCTGGAGTCCTGGCTCCACTTCTGAGCTGCCCAGTTCCAGAGAGACAAGGAACTGCTGGAGAGAGTCCAGCAGAGGCTAGGGAGATGCTGAGGGCTCTGGAGCAGCTCTGGCAGGAGGAAAGGCTGAGAGCCCTGGGGCTGCTTAGCCTGGAGAAGAGCAGCCCCAGAGGGGAGCTGCTCAATGCTGAGCAAGGGCTCAAGGCTGGGGGCAAGAGGCTGGGGCCAGACTCTGCTCAGTGGTGCCCAGGACCAGGCCAAGGGGCACTGGGCACCAACTGGAAGCCAGAAGGTTCCATCTGAGCAGGAGGAGAAGCTTGTTTGGTGTGAGGGTGTTGGAGCCCTGGCCCAGGCTTTGCAGAGAGGCTGTGGAGTCTCCTTGTGTGGAGAGACTGCCAAGGCAGCTGGAGGTGACCCTGGGCAAGCTGCTGTGGGTGCCCTGCTGGAGCAGGGGGGTTTGGGCTGGCTGATCCCCAGAGCTCCCTTCCAGCCCTCCCCATGCTGGGATTTGGGGATTCTGTATGACACAGTCTATGTGCCCGTGAAAGCGTATGTGTATGACACTGCACATGTATGACACTGCACACATATGACATGCTACACCTGCACACCACACCGCACTCTTCCCCTGCTCACAGAAGCTCCATCTCCCCCACGGGAAGCAGCCCCAGAAGCCTCCCCCAGCAGAAGGCAGCCCCATGCCATGTGCTGGGACAGCTCTTTGTGCCCATGCTGTCGCACGGAGTTTTCTTTGTTCCCAGCTCCAGGGGCAGGCTCCCCCCCTCCCTCCCTGCCTGCCCACGGGCCCTCAGCGAGGAGCAGCCTGCGAGGAGCAAATCAGCGACGTTTGCATATTCAGAGCAGGTGGGGGCCCATATGCCTAAGATGCACCAGACAAAATTAGCCACCATAATCATCATCAAGTGTGCCGTTGTGCTGGGGGAAGGGAGAGCCTGGCAGACAAGGCTGATAATTATGGAGCTCAGCATGTGCACGGGGCTTTTGCAACAATTATGCCTAGCTCAGCAAGCCACCAATGATGCTTGTTCCAAGCACCCTCTGGTGCCCACCCCGCCTGCCAGGAGGGAGCTCCTGGGAGAGCTGCACCAGCCTGAGTTCTCTGTTGGGAAGGGAGAGGGAGGCTGGTGAGGGGACGTGGGCAGATCCCATCCTGCTGGGTTCAGCCCTTCGCAGGATGGTTTGTGGCTTGGGGGTGTTGTTTGGGCATTCCTTGGTTTTTCTTGGGGGCCAAGCACCTTCCTGCTCCATCCTCTTGCAGCCAAATTCCCATTTCCCACCTGGAGTAAACCCGTTGTGTCCAAGGTGTCTCCAGAAACCATCCTCCTCTAGCCCTGTCAGCACTTAGCTGCTCTTGCCCTGCCTGGAGGGAAACACAAATCCTCTGCATAAAGGAAACACAGACTGTGTTGGAAGGGAGCCACCAGGAGCATGGAGTCCAACTCCTGTCCATGCACAGGACACCCCCAAAGTCACCCCATGTGGCTGAGAGCAGTGGCCAGATGCTGCTGGAGCTCTGTCAGGCTTGGTGCTGGGACTGCAGCCCTGGGGAGCCTGTGCCAATGCTCCAGCACCCTCTGGGTGAAGAACCTTTGCCTGGGATCTACCCTGCCCCTCCCCTGGCACAGCTTCATGCCACTGCCCTGGGTCCTGTCCCTGGCCAGCAGAGAGGAGAGATCAGCTCCTGCCCCTCCTTCACCTCTGGGGAGGAAGTTATCACCTGCAGTGAGGTCTCTCCTCAGCCTCCTCTTCTCCAGGCTGAACAGCCCAAGGGATTTCAGCCCTTCCTCACATGGCTTCCCTTCAAATACCAGGAGCTCTGGCACTGCCAGCTCCACAGAAAAGACAAAAAATCCGTTTCTATTTGCCTCCCAGGACCTTCCCTTTCCCATCCTCCTCTGCTCACCCTGCTCTTTGCAGAGGCAATGTTCTCTCCTCTGCATCCTCTCAGCTGGCACGGAGGTGACACTCCAGATTCATCTCCAGCCGCCAGCGCTCCGGGGCTGGTGTCACACAGCATCTCCCTGCACCAGCCCTGGGGAAGGGAAGAGGCATGGGATGATGGGAGATGCTCTGCAGCACAGCAAGGACCAGTCCCTGCACTAGGATGCTCCATGGCACCTTCTGACCCCACATCCAGGGAAGGAGGAGGAGGAGGAGAAGCGATTGGTTTCCTCTTCTCAAGAGGTTGGATCCTGCCCCAACTCAAGCCAGAGTGGTGCTGAGGGATGGTTGTGTTTCCCTGGGGTGTCCTGGTGCAATGGGGGCTGAGGTTGTCACTCTTGTCTGGATGGATCAGCTATAAAGGAGCTCAGCATGTGTGGAAATCAGCTCTGCTTTCCCCAGCGTCCCTCCTCTTCCTCCTTGTCCTCCTCTTCCTCTCTTCCACGTGGTGTCTGGGGGTCAGGAGGCACCATCCTCCCCCCCAGTCCCAGGGAAACACCTGCTTGGAGCCTGGTGGTACCAGCAGCTCTGGGGTTAAACAGCCCCAAAGGAGGGTTCTTCATGCAGGGATGGTTGTGGAGATCCCATCACCTTCCTCCCAGCTCCATTAACAGAAGGAAGCACCATCCCCAACCCAGAGACACCCATTGGCACTGGGGGATTGCTCTGCTGGACACCAGGATCAGCCAGGGGTTGGTTTTCTCCAAACTAGAGGATTTATCAGAAGATGACTGCAAAGCTGGGAAAGGACCAGTTTGGGTCATTGGTTTATCCTGGGGCATCTCCCAAAGTCCCAGTGAAACAGCCCCAAAATCCAGTTTCTGCAGGATGAGGCCTCTGGGGTCAGTGTGTGGGAGCAAGTCCACATCACAGGGAGGATTTAGAGTCCCTGAAGATCCATCTCAGCTGTTCGAAGAGCCATTGGTGTCTGTCCCCAGGTGTCTGGGGGACATTTGGTGGCTCCTCTGTGTGCTGAGGAAGGACATGAGCAATTCCCCAACACTCAGCATCTGATCCACACCACGAGGCTCTCACCCCTACCTATGTGGTAACAGCAGTGGAAGCAGCCAACTGGGGTGACCAATTCCTGTACAGCTGGAGCATCTGGAAACAACCAACCCAAGCCATATTGGCCCAATTTCCCACCCACAGAGACCCTCTGCTTCAACCCTGGCTTTGATACAGCCTGAAATAACTCTGCAGGATCTTGGATTCATGCCCAGCTCCTTTTTGCCCTCAACCACCCAGCAGGGAGAAATTCTCCCTTATCAGGATTTGCCAGGTCCCAGCAAACTGGGATCATCTCTGTGCTCTGTGCCATCACCAGTCCTTCTCTTTCTTCCCCAAATATGAAGGTTTCCCTGGTTGATCCCTTCCTGAACAAGCATTTTTGTTTAAATCAGCTTCTTTGGAGCATGGGATGCTCAGGGAGCTTCTGGAGGACACTGATGAGCTCATGGCAGACCCAAATCCCTCCATGCCCAAGGGGTACCAGGGCTGCACCTGCCTGCAGCACTTCCAGCAGAAGAATCTGAATCTATCCTTTTGCTGGAGCTTTGGAAAGGAGCTTTGGATTGTTTTAATTGAGGGAGGAACTGGGCAGGGAGAAGAAAGGCAGTAAAATAAATCAGCAGTGTGCTTCTCACCACCTTTCCCTGCTCCTTAAGGCTGCTTTGGGAGCAAAGAAGCTTTGGAAGACTTGGGGAAAGAAAGAAGAGACAATTCCTTCTCCTGTTTGCTTTAAAATAGGGGGTTTTAAGGGAAAACACAGCAAACCAACCAAACAAAACCCATAACACCAAAAAACCCCCAACTTCAAGAACTGTGAGCAGGACCCGAAGTCCTGGGCTGTGCTCTCCATCCCCACCAAGCAGCAGGATCTGCCCCTCCAGACCCCACAGGGTTTAAGAGAGCAGCACATCTCCCGACTAGCAATCCCTCCTAGATTCCCTGGCTCTGCCCAGCCTCTGGCTGCTCTGGAGCTGCAGGGAGCAGGGGAGGGGGAGAAGGTGACTGCCAACTCCATAAATATTATTGGGGGTGACGGGGCTGCGGGGGCCGGCGGGCGCAGACAAAGCACCCATTGAGCTGCCGGCCGCGGCGCGACAGCCCAGCTGCTGCGGGGAGCAGGGACGGGGGTCAAGGTCAGAGGTGACCCTTGCCTGGATTATTTCCCCCTCCCCACACACACCCCTTCCCCTCCTCCTCCTTCTCCTCCTCCTCCTCCTCCCAGAACCACCTTCCAGCTCCTTTTCCTCATGCCCATGAAATGAGTAAAGTTCAGGGAGGGTTGCTGTGCCCATGGAGGGTGCTGGGGGAAAGGGTGCTGGTGGTGGCTGTGTTGGTGGTGAGGGAGGGGAAACTGAGGCACGGTGCAAGAGGGAAAGGTTGAACCTGCTTTGTCTCGTGGGATAAAGGTATTGATAACTTATCACAGAGTCAAACAGAGTTCCAGCATGGGGAGGGCTGGAAGGGAGCTCTGGGGATCAGCCACCCCAACCCCCTGCTCCAGCAGGGGCACCCACAGCAGCTTGCCCAGGGTCACCTCCAGCTGCCTTGGCAATCTCTCCACACAAGGAGACTCCACAGCCTCTCTGCAAAGCCTGGGCCAGGGCTCCAACACCCTCACACCAAACAAGCTTCTCCTCCTGCTCAGCTGGAACCTTCTGGCTTCCAGTTGGTGCCCAGTGCCCCTTGGCCTGGTCCTGGGCACCACTGAGCAGAGTCTGGCCCCAGCCTCTTGCCCCCAGCCTTGAGCCCTTGCTCAGCATTGAGCAGCTCCCCTCTGGGGCTGCTCTTCTCCAGGCTAAGCAGCCCCAGGGCTCTCAGCCTTTTCTCCTGCCAGAGCTGCTCCAGTGCCCTCAGCACCTTCCTAGCCTCTGCTGGGCTCCCTCCAGCAGTTCCTTGTCTCTCTGGAACTGGGCAGCTCAGAACTGGAGCCAGGACTCCAGGGCAGAGCAGAGGAGGAGGAGAACTGGATGGAGAACTGGAGCTGGACAGCCCTCTCCACTTCCCTCCCCACCCCGGGCTGAGGGTTCAATCCTGCTGCCACAGAAACTTAGATTTTTAGGCTCTTTTCCTGCCTCTTAAGCAATCCCTTAGCAACGCTTGTTTCCATGGCAAAGAGCAAAGAATCTCCATGCTGATGCTGAGCTTTGCCTTACACTCGAGTTCAGCTCATCTGGTTTGGGTGCTGGCCCTGGCCACCAGGTCCTCAGTACCCGTGGAAGTTGCCCAGCCTGGGAAGGACCATTGGCTCCTGTTCTGGGCTCTGAGTCAGGGGCTGAAGGTTTCTTTTGCCTCCCACATCTCCAAGCCTTAATGAACTCAAGCAAACGAGGTGCAGGACACTGGCTGCTGGGTGCTGAGGGGGGGGAAGTGTGCAGGGTGCTAGCACTGCATGGGCTGAGCTGCACTTCCACAGCCTCCCTTTCCCAAAGGATCATGTGAGTTGCTTAAAAATTGAGATTCCTGCAGAAAACCCAAACGGAAAGAGCATTTTGGGGGTTAGTTATCAGAGAACCCCAGTGATGCTCTGTGAATCAAACCCAGAAATGGGCTTCATTCTGCTGCCTCCATCCTCAGTGGAAAAAACACCCCAAAACCTCCACTTGGGAACCATTGTAGGTTCCTGGGACAAAGCTTCCAAGGCGATATTCCCTCTGGGAATCACCCAGAGCCCCGTGGGTTTGTCCATCTCCATGTCCCCACCAGGAGAAGGGAATCTCTCCTTCCTCACCAGGCTGCTCTCTCGCTGCAGTGGTAACGAAGTCCTGCAGCTCTTCATGCCCTGAAGGAGCCTTCAAACCTCCCAAATTTGACAGCCAAAAATAGCTCTTGCTCTGCTTCTTTCCTAGCGTTCACCAGCCCTGGTTTATTTACGCTGGCTGTTGGAATCCAGCTCGCACTTTGCATCCCAAATCCTAAGCAGAATGGGAAAAAAAAACCCCAACCTGCGTCTGGCATCTGGATGCTCTCGTGTTCCTGGAGGGGGAGGAGGAGGAGGAGGAGGAGGATTAGCATTTCTCCTCCCTGAAAGGGTGTTCCCTGTGCTGGGAGTCCTGGGGAGGGCTGGGAAAGCTGGAAAACCTCATGGCATCCTCAACGCCTGAGATTTCCAAGCATCCAGACCATGCTGCCACTCCAGGAGGATTTTTCCCAGCCCTCAATATCCCTGTTTGGGGTCGGGGGGGAAGCTGAGGGTAAGCAGAGCTGGGAGGACCCAGGGCTGGAATCACTTAGTGATGGAGGAGCAGAATTGCTGGTGGCATCTCTGTGCCCCCACCTCTGCCCATGGGTGTGGATGGAGAAGCTCCTGGCATGTCCCTCCTCATCCCAACCCTGCTGGGGTTTCATGCCTGGGGTCCCAGCACCCTGCTCAGGGAACCCCAAAAACCAAACTGCAGATTTGGGCTGGAGAAGGATCCAGGTCAGGCACCCACAGATCAAACCATGTGCTAGGGACACAACCGGGACAAGGCTCCTGGGGCTGGGGGGAAGCATCCCTGGGCTTCCAGTTGTGATAAATCCCATGGATTTTCCCACCCACCACCTTCCACAGCCCAAACCTCTCTCCCTGGTGGAATTTGCAGTCACTCCATGGCTACTCTCAGCTCCCTGTAGCTTTGTGTGACATTTTGGGGGCTCTGGATTGTTTGTGCTTGATGATGCTCCCTGATCAGGGCCAGCATCTCCAGCACTAAGCATGCCCTGGGCTGGGCTCACACATGGGCAAGGAGAGGTTCAAAACCTTCCCAAAGCTAGAGGTGAAAGGATGAAGAGCAGTGAAGGTGGAAGGAGCTGCTGAGAGAAGAGAAAGGTGCCTCTCATCCTCCCCCTCCCTCCAGCTCCCCCAAAACTGGCTCAGCGTTTCTGATGCACACTCACACTCACACACACACTCACCTCTGCCACGCTGCTGCAGAAGAGGCAAAATTAATCCCTATGGAAATTTATTTAAATGAATTCCCTGCCTGGACACTCAAGCTGTTCCCAGCCTGGAGAGGGAAGAGCAGCTGGGGGAGGAGGCCCTGCAGGACACCCCCACCCTCCCCAAGGCACCCCAGTTCCCCCACTGCAACCACATCTCATGGGGATTATTCCCCCTCCCAGCAGCACTGAGACACAAAGCAAAGTCTGGGCCAAGAAATCACCCCCAGGGCTCCCTGGAGGTCTCTCCTATCTCATCCTCAGGTTGGAGCAGGGAGAAGATCCCAGTGGATCACTGCACTCAGCCAAGGTTGGGGTTTGCCCCACAAGCCACAGGCTGTGGGCAGTTCATTAGGGCAGGAAGAAATTAGCTGAGCATTTTAAGAAGTAACAAATCCTGAGGTTTCCTGCCCAAAACACACCCAGGGTTGGGATTTAACTTCCCACTGGGGGTGGCAGCAGGATGGATCCCTTCCTGCTCCCATTGCACTGCAGGAGGTGCTGAGCTGCACCAGGCACTGCACAGATGCTTGGCTTGTGTGGTCTCACCCCACAAGGTAGGGGAGGTGGGGAGCAAAGTGAGGACCCCTTTGGCTACAGGGAGGCAGAGGAAGCATCACAGTGAACCCCAAGCTCCTGGAGAGGGTGGGCAGCCTTCCTGGGCATCCTTGATTCTGTAAAGGAAGCAAGACAGCCAGCCCTGGGGAGGGGGCTCCAGGGTGTCTGCATCCCCCAGGGAAGGCTCCCTGGAGCTGGGGCACAGGGTGGAGAATTGGCAGCACAGGGAAGGGCTGAGGGAGCTTGTGCCATCCCCAGCTCTGTGTGGGCACCCACGGGAGTGGGTGGGGGATGCAGAGAGCCATGGGATCATGGACATTTTATGGCTGGAAAAGACCTTTAAGATCATCAGTCCAACTGCTAACCTACCACTGCCAGGTCACCACTGCCCCAGGGCCTCAGCACCACATCTCCAGGGCTTTCTAACCCCTCCAGGGGTGGGGACTCCACCCCTGCCCTGGGCAGCCTGGGCCAGGCCTTGACAACCCTTTTGGGGAAGAAATTGTTCCTCATGGCCAACCTCAGCCTCCCTAAAGGCCTCAGTGTGCTCAGGGCTGGAGGAGCTCAGGGACAGGAGGGTGCCTGCACTGCTTCCCCAGCCCACACAGGCCACAGAGGAAGCTGGACCTGAAGCCCAAAGGCAGCAGAGCCCTCACAGGGGGTCAGGGCTGGCTGAGGTAGCAAGAACAGGCACTTCCCAGGGATTTATGCCATGCAGCACTTGTCAGAGCAGCTTTAGCACCCCATAAAGCAAAGCTGAAGGCTGAACGTGGAGGGAGAACACAAGGATGCCCTGATGGGCCAATTCAGGGGTGAATTTGGGCTCAGCCCCTGCAAAGCTGCATCTGGGGAAGGTTTGGGGGGGGATTGGGTTGGGTTTGGGGGTGGGATGAGGAGGAGAAGATGCAGGAGGGGACTGGAATTAGGAGAGGGCAGTGTGTGGAGTGGCAGCCCCCATGCAGGCAGCAGCTAACACTGTGTGTTCATCCCCAGGCAGAAGACTGGAGACTGTGCTGACTGCACCCCACAGGCAGGGCACTGGGACACCTGCATCCACCAGCAGCAAGAAGGCCATGAGTGAAGAGATGTCACCATGTGCCCCAGGAACAGCATCAGGGCTCAGGCTGTGTGCAAGAGACCTGGCACAGCTTGTGGTGAGGATTTTTTTGCAGCAGCAGCTCATGGGAACCCCATGAACTCCACAGGCCAGATCTCCCCCAGAGCTCTCAGTGCTTTGGGAGCATCACCTTAAAGGTCCTGCCTGAGTTCTGTAGGACATGATCCCCTCTCCTTCCTGGGCAGGAGCTCTTCATCTTATCAGACACCAGCAGGGATGTGGTTTTTCCTGCTCCTGCTGCCACCTGTCCCCTTTCAGGATGTCCCAGGGGGCCACAACCCACTTAAATACATGTTCACCCCAAAGTCCTTCCTGTCCTCATTGCCAAACCCCAATAGAAATGTCCTGGAGTGCCTGGTGGGGTGGGGACTGCATTTGTGGGGACAGCAGAAATGCTTTGGGCAGGCAGTTAGCATGGTGGTGACAGTCACCTCTTGGCCATCCCAAGGGGTCTCAGCCCTGCTGGTCTCACACCAGTTTCTTCCATTAACAGGTGACCAAGGAAGGCTGGAGAAAAGCCCAGGCTGGGTTTGAAGTGTGGGCAGGATCCATCCTTGGGGCAAGGGCTTGCTCCCTCCTTTCCCACTAAAGCAGCCCCACAGCTGAAGCCAGATGTGCCCAGGGGGTACCTCCCCCACCCCCCCCACCCCCCGAGGGGTGCATGGACCATGAGATGCCATTCCAGGAAGCTGGAAGGACACAGAACCACTGCCACCAGGCCTGAGAAAGCAGGAGGATGAGGTCTGCAGCTCAAGGAGAAGAGAGGGAGGAGAAACCCTGAGCATTAAAGGTGTTGAAAGCCTCCAGCAGTGTCCCAGCCTGGTCTCCTCGTGTCACTGGGGTTCCAGCAGGAGCTTGCCCCTTTCTCTTGCAGGACCCTTCCCAAACCCCTGGGAGGGATGGTGTTTGGGGTTTTCTTCCCTGTGGGTCAAGCTTTTATCCCACCAGTCTTCTCTTTCCCTGTGATGGGAGGTGAGGGGTACCCCAGGCCCATTGGGGACCATGTCTTGTCCCTTTTTAGGCTGGGGAGAGGCAGGAGCAGCCCAACTTTGGGCTTGTCCAGGTGGGAGAGGTTGGAGAAACGGGGAGGACAAACAAGGCAGCACCTCCAGCTCCCAGTGCACTGACTACTTGCTCCAGCTGGTGTTGGGGGTCCTGAGGTTCACTCCAGCCCCTCAGGTTCCATTTTTCTGCCTGTAAGTCAAATTTCAAGACAAAACCAGAGCCTGGAGACCTGCAGCTCCAGGAGCAGATGGAGATGACACCCAGCATCACTGCAGAGATTGGTGACTCCAGTTGGCACTGGGATACTGGAGCCATGGAGCTGGTACTGGTCTCAATTCCCTCCTCACCGAGTGCAGTTAAACCACAGCGTGGGTGAGGAGGGGCCAGGCTGAATCCCTTGTGGATACATCACAAGGCAAGGATGTCCTCACCTCCATCCCTGCCTCCAAACCCTCTCCCAGCACGCGCCAGTGCCCCAGACACCCAAATATTGAGCTATACATTAAATTCCCTTAGGGAAAGGGCTGGGAGGGAGCTGCACGGAGCCAGGGTCGGGAAAGGGAACGTGGCAGTTTGTTATGCTAACCGAGGGGGGCTCCGCTCAGGGGGACATGTCGGGAGAGGTCTGAAGAGCAAGGAGTTCACAGGCCCTCTCCTTTTGTCATGCTAAAAGTGCAACACAGAAAATATATACAGGCAGCTGCTCAATGGAGGGTGAAATACAAGTGATTTCTCCGGGAGCTCTGGGTAATGCGATGCAAGCTCAGGACAATGCCCCCGCCACCCTCTTTGTGCCAAAATGGGAAACTTCTCAGGGAAGGGAAAGGGGGTTCCCAGCATGTCACCTGCCCCCAGTGTCCTCCAGAGGTGGGAAGTCTCCCAGTCCATCCCCAGTAACGGTACCCATGGGGTGTCCCAGCTGCGGGATCGGTTGGGGTTTGGTTGTCCAAAGATCAGCTCTGGCTTGGTGGGCACTGAGTGGTCGATGAGTCCCAAGCCTGTGAGGAAACGTGTGTCTGTCCCCCCACGGTGTGTAGGGAGCTGTGCTGGGCCTGGCACCCCCTTACTGGGTGCAGGACTGGGGCATCCTGTGAATCCAGTCACTTCCCAGCCACTCCGACGGGGCAGTTCCCTTTGCTGATGCTAATTTGGGTAGCTCAGCAGGATCGGTGTAAAATCAACCCTCAAAGAGGCTTTTGTGTCCTGGGGGAGGGCAGCCAGGCTGGGGGTGCTCTGAGCATCCATCTTCCACTTTTCCCTCCTTTTTTTGTGTCTTGAGGGAGCTGGAAGCTGACTCGGGGGCGGGGAGGGTGTTGGGGGGAGGCTGTGAGGACCCTGGGACCCCTCATTCATTCCGAAGATGTGAAGCTACCGGTTTGCACAGACCCTTGAGACAACAGTGTGCCCTGAGAGGAGGGGGATCTGGGGGGGACACCAGGGCATGGGCCGTGCCCAGCCACCAAAGGAGATGGTGCAGCCTGTTTCTCCGGCTTGGCTTGGAGCTGGAAACACACCTAGCAGCAGGACTGAGCTATTTGGGAGGATATTTTGGCATCATAGTCCCCAAGTCCTCCCCAGTGTTGGCTGAGGCTGTCAGTCAAAGCTGGGACGGGGGGCACACACGGGGGGTGCATGTCCAGGCTACTCTGGGGGTGTCTAGAGGAGGGGAGGGCTGTGNNNNCCCTCAAAGCAGGGTACCCCCAAGCCCCCGGGGATGCTCGGGGCGCGGGCGGAAGCGACATCTAGCGGGAAGCGGCTCCTGTCGCCTGGGAGATGGATATCCATGGCAACCCCCTCGGGACCACCGGCACCCTGCCCCGACCAGGGGCACCCATCAGCACCCGTGTAACCTTGCACCAGGGGGAGGGGGTGCTCCTGGCAGAGCAGGGCTGTCACAGCCCTAAATATCCACACACACACTCTTGAGATGAGCTGAAATGCTTGCAGAGCCCCACTGTAAGGCAGGTGCTGGCACCATGGTGGATAGAGCTGCTGCCACCCAAAGCCCAGCGCCCTCCTTTGTCCCCAAAATACAGTGACCGGGGGCTCAGGGGAGAGCTTCTCACCCTCTACAGCTATCTGAAAGGAGCTTGGAGCAGGGTGGGGCTTGGACAAGGGACAAGTGATAAGACAAGAGGAAACAGCCTCAAGTTGCACCAGAGGAGGTTTAGGTTGGGCATGAGGAACAATTTCTTCCCCAAAAGGATTGCCAAGCCCTGGCCCAGGCTGCCCAGGGCAGTGGTGGAGTCACCATCCCTGGAGGACTTCAGAACCCATGGAGATGTGGTGCTGAAGGCCATGGTGTGGTGGTGACCTGGCAGTGCTGGTTAACAGCTGGGCTGATGATCTTAAAGATCTTCTCCAGCCCAAACTCTTCCCTGTTTCTATGGCTCTATCCAGCGATGGCATTGCAGAGCCTCAGGTGCCAATCCACACCCACGTGTGTGCACGAACACACAGAAGGGCTGCAGGCAGACACGGATAGAGGATGTATACACCCTATAGACCCTGTACACCTCATACGTCCTATACACCCTGTATACCTTATACCTCCTATACATTCTGTACTCCTCACACACCGTCCAGCGCCACCGGGACACGAACCCTCGACCTCCGGACCTCGCAGGGACCACAGCTTCCAGGAGGCAACGCCGGCGGAACATGGTGCCGCGTAGGGCCGGCCCCCGCCCAGTCCTTCCTCTTCATTGGTCGATCAGCTGTCAATCAGAAGGAGAACAGCGTCTGATTGGTCAGTGGGGTCGGGTGGGCCGTGGCAGCGGGCAGAGGCTTCCTGCGGCCGCCTTTGGGCTGACCCCAGCATGGTGAGAGGGGTCTGGGGGAGTCTGCAGGGGGGATGTAGGTCTGGGGTGTCCCAGGGGGGTGCATGCTCAGCGGTGGGTGTGTCTAGGAGAGTGCATGCCCATGGGGGCATGTCTAGGATGTCCCGTGGGGGTGCATGCCCAGGCGGTAGTGGGGAGGATGTTCCTAGAAGGGTGCACGCCCAAGGGTGCATGTCCAGAGGGTGCCTGCCCAGAGGGTTACATGCCTAGGGCGTCCCAGGGATGTCCATGTCCAGAGGGTAGATGTCCGGGGAGGGTGCGTGCCTAGGTGTCCATCCCGAGTGTCCCAGGGATGTCCATGGCTAGAGGGTGCCTGCCGGGGGGCGATGTGCATGCTCAGTGGGTGTATGGCAGGGGCAGGGACTTGGGGTAGCAGACAGCCGCAGTGTTGCTCCCCAGCTCCTCCTTACCCCCAGCTCTGGGGGAGGTTGGGTGCCAGTGGAGACTGAGGGTGTCCTCGGCACAGGCGGTGATGGGGGTGCAGGTGGTGGTGAGCTTGCTGGCAGCCAGCCTCATGCAGAAGATGGCCCCGCACTGCTCCTTCGCTCGCTGGCTGCTCTGCAACGGCAGGTAGGTGGCTTGTCCCTCCCTCCTCGTCCCTCTGGGACCTTGGGGACATCCTGCACCGCTGACACCCATCCCTACTGCTCCCTTCCAGCCTGCACCGCTACAAGCACCCCTCGGAGGAGGAGCTCTGCGCCCTGGCAGGCAAGCAGCGCCCCAAGACCAAGAGGGACAGGTCAGCTCTGGTGGGCAGAAGGCTCTGAAAACCATGAAGCTTTTGTTTTGGTGCTAAGGGAGGTCACCCTGATGTGCTGCAGGACTCCCCTGGGGGGGGATTCAGCAGTGCCAGCTTTGGCCACAGATGGGCTCAGGGCAGTGCTGGTGATGGGGAACCCCAAGCTGGGGATGTGTCACCACACAAAGACCTTGTGGCAGCGTGGAACACGAGGGACAAGTCAGCTCGTTGCCTGCCATCCCAAGCCTGGGTTTCCCTTGCAGGAGGATGAACGGTGTGACAGATGACAAGCCCCTCTCCGTGCCCCGGGACATTGACCTCCACCTGGACACCAGCCCCATCACCGCCGTGGATGCTCTGGGTAACCCCTGTGCAGCCAGGAGCCAGCGTTACCCTGGAGCCTTGGCCATGCTCAGGGTGTCCCCTGGGTCCCCAGAGTGTGGTGACTTGTCCTTCTGTCACACCAGTGCTGCGCTATTTCCTGGACTACCAGTGGTTTGTGGATTTTGCTGTCTACTCCACGGCCATGTACATCTTCACTGAGGGTTACTACTGCCTGGTGGACCCCCAGAAGGAGACCAACCTCGGGGTGCTCTGGTGCCTCCTGACAGTCATCTTCTGCATGTATCCTTCTGCCAGCTTTGGGGGTGTGATTGCCATTGCCACCTCTCGCTGGGGCCAGGCTGCTGGTGGAAGGCTGGAACCCTCCAGCCTTGGCTTTCCCCATTAAAAACCAGTTGAGGAGGAGAACTTTGATGGATTTCTGGATTTAGAAACCCCTCCCTGAGGAGCTGGAAGGTGCCCAGTGAGAGCCTTCCCGTGGAGAAGGTGACAGTGGCCTAACAACGTGGATGCTTTAGGATGTGCTAATGAACAGGGGAGTCCATCTGGTGTTGGGAATGGTCCTGAAGCCCCCCCCCCCCAGTTTCCTTGACAGCTGCCCCTTGCCCACAGCAAGGTCTTCTTCATGGTGATGCGCCATTATTTCCGCTCAGAGGAGGGAGGTGAGCGCTCTGTCTGCCTCACCTTCGCCTTCTTCTTCCTCCTCCTGGCCATGGTGGCCCTGGTCATCCGTGAGGACTACCTGGAGTTCGGCCTCGAGCCTGGTGGGTGAGGAGGGATGGGGAGAGGTGGGTGGGCAGGTGGCCCCTGGGGGTTGTGGGCACCCCACTCACAGCAGGGGTCACTCCCTGCAGGGCTGGCCAGCGTCAGCAGCAACCTGGAGAACATCCTGAAGCAGCAAGGCTGGGAGTGGACGTGAGTTGGCAACTGGTCAGGGAGGGGAATGGGGGTTTGAGAGGTTTTTTTGGAGGTCTGGGCTGGGAACCTCTCTGGAGTTCATCAGGGGTGGGCACATCCCCAGCTTGTTCAACCTTCTCTCTTGGCAGGTTGCCCCTTGGCAAGCTGGCCTTCAAGCTGGGGCTGGTGGCCCTCTGCTCCTTCCTGGGTGCCTGCCTGACCTTCCCGGGGCTGCGTCTGGCCCAGACCCACCTCGACGCCCTGCGGATGGCAGCTGACAAGCCCCTGACCCAGTTGGGTGAAAGCTGGGGGTGGGGAAGGAGCTGAGGGGATCAGTGCTGGCATCTCAGGGGGGGCTAGGACTGACTCCTCAGCTCGGTGGCTGGAGGCTGCTTGAGGAGCTTTGGTGGGAGAGGGTGGAGAGGATGTGGGTGAGGACTGGTCCCTGCCCACAGAGGGATGGAGGGGACTGGGGGCACCAGGCTGCAATGGGAGCTCTCTGGTGGTTCTGCTGCAGGGTCCTGCTCCACCTGAGTTTCCTAGCCCCTGTCCTGGTGGTGGTGATGTGGATCAAGCCCATCTCACGGGACTTCCTCCTCCATGCACCCATGGGCAAGCAGACAGTGCAGATGTAAGTGGGGCACTGGCAAGTCCAACTCTGTGCCCCAGCATCCTTGCTCCAAGGGGAAACTGAGGCACGGCCACACCAGGCCACCTCCTCCTCCCCCATCCTCACCTCCAGTACCTCTCCCATCAGACACCCTGGAGATCCCAGGGTGGGTTGCTAAGACCCCAAGATCTCCCTGCCAGCTCTGTCCTCTTGCTCTGCAGCATGTCAGACTCTGCCTACAACACCAGCCGGCTCTGGACCATCGTTGGCCTCTGCCTGCTGCGTGTGGCTGTCACCCGGCACCACCTGCAGGCGTACCTGGGCCTGGCTGAGCGCTGGGTGGAGCAGATGAGGAAGGAGGCCGGACGCATCACGGTCCTGGAGATCCAGCGCAAGGTCTGCCTGGGGTTGCTGGGCTGGGAGCAGGGATCT
This sequence comes from Galbula dea, assembly GCA_013399015.1. NCBI lineage: Eukaryota > Metazoa > Chordata > Aves > Piciformes > Galbulidae > Galbula > Galbula dea. Next base: position 358,067 of record VWZX01000877.1, on the reverse strand, counting down.
GGAGGCAGGTGCCAGCCTCCTGCTGATTCCTCACTGCCCACAGATCACGAGGATTTACTGCTACGTCTCTGTGGTCAGCCTGCAGTACCTGGGACCTGTCATCCTCACCCTCCACTGCACGCTGCTCCTCAAGATGCTGGGTAAGGAGGTGTCAGGGGGAGCACGGGGGCTCAGGAGGGGGAGGAGGAGACCTGCAAGTCATGGTCAAGCCATCAGCATCCAAGGTGTCCCCAGGGTCTCCAGACATGGTTTGCAGTTGGTGGACAAGAGGATGACCACGAGGCAGCAATGTGGCCTTGTGGCCAAGGCCAGTGGTCTCCTGGGGGCATCAAGAAGAGGGTGGCCAGCAGGGTGAGGGAGGTTCTTCTCCCACTCTACTCTGCCCTAGTCAGGCCATAGCTGCAGTCCTGGCTCCAGTTCTGGGCTCTCCTGTTCAAGAAGGACAGGGAACTACTGGAGAGGGCACAGGAAAGGGCTGCAAAAGTGATTAGGGGACTGGAACATCTCTCTTGTGGGGAGAGGCTGAGAGCCCTGGGGCTGGTTAGCCTGGAGAAGAGCAGACTGAGGGGAGATCTGATCAATGCTGATCAATACTTCCTGGGTGGGGGGTCAGGAGGCAGGGGCCAGACCCTTCTCAGTGGTGCCAGTGACAGGACAAAAGGGACCAGACACAGACTGGAACAGAGGAAGTTCCAGCTGAACATCAGGAAGAACTTCTTGACTGTGAGGGTGTTGGAGCCCTGGCCCAGGCTTTGCAGAGAGGTTGAGGTTGTGGAGTCTCCTTGTGTGGAGAGATTGCCAAGGCAGCTGGAGGTGACCCTGGGCAAGCTGCTGTGGGTGCCCCTGCTGGAGCAGGGGGTTGGGCTGGCTGATCCCCAGAGCTCCCTTCCAGCCCCCTCCCCATGCTGGGATTCTGTGAACCAAATGCATGTAGCGAATGTGCTGGGACTCAGCCCCCAGCACAGCTGTAGCATGGGGATGGGGCTGCTGCCTGGGGACCAACTCCCCCACCCCCGAGCTTTCCTCACAGAGCTCTCCCCTCTGTCACACAGGGCAGCACTCGTGGGGGCTGTACCCAGAGCCCCCTCCTGTCTCTCCAGCAGTGACAGTGCCACCACCGCGTCCCGGCAGCCAGGAGGGGGAGGACGTGCACGCTGCCGTGGAGCAGATCACAGGAGTCTTGGGCAGCATCTTCACCCCCCTCTTCCTCCGTGGACTCTTTGCCTTCCTCACCTGGTGGGTGGCTGCCTGTCAGGTTGTCACCAGCCTCTTTGGCCTCTACTTCCACCAGTACTTGACAGCCTCCTGACTGGGGGGGACTGGGATGTGCCTGGGGGTGCCCAGCTGTTGATCCACTTGCTCCTGCCTTGGCTGGTTTCCCCCTTTTGCCCGTGCTGGTTGCACAGTGGACACACAGCTGGGGACATTTCTGCCACCAACTCTTGTCCTGAGGAGTTTTGTGTGTCTGGGCCAGCGTGGGTATCGTCTGCTCCTGCCACCCATCACCACCGTGCCTGCCTTCTCCCAGCTCCTCCTCCCCTTCCTGGCCTCACATGCTGATGGAGGAGCTGAAGCTCCACAGCCAGGGGTGCTGCTGCCTGCTCTGACCCAAGCTGGGGACCCTGCTGCTGCATTTTCCTGGAGGGGAGCAGCTCCAGCCAGCCCTGGATGGTTCATCCTGGGCAGAGGACTCGGTGGGGATCCCCCCCTGGGTGGTCTGAGGAGCACCTTGGTCACCAGCACAGATTTGGGGGGGGGGTTGCTGTGCCTACTGTTTGCCTCTCCTGGCTGAGGGTGAGTGTGGTTTTGGAAGGTCACTGCTTTGACCCAGCTGGGGCAGAGCTCCTTGGGCTCATCCCCTCTGCTTTGTGTGAACCTCTCAGGTCCAGCAGCCTCAGCTGTTGCCTGGTTTAGAAATAAAGAAGCAAGCTAGAGTCTGTTTGGCCACTCCAAAAGCTGCTGCTTTGTTGGCACTTGGCAGGCCCTGAAGCCCTTGGAGCAGGGCAGGAGGGTGAGAAGCAGAGTCCCCTCTGCTTTACTGTCCTTGCACAAAGCCTGCAGCCCAGCCTGCTGGCACTCCAGGAGAAGACCTCACCCCATCACAGCCTGAGTGCCTGTTCCTGGCCCTGCCATCCCTCACCTCAAGCACTGGCTGCAGTTTTAGGCACTACAACATAAGAAGGACATTATAGTGTGAGAGAGCATCCCAAGGAGGCCACAGAGATGGTGATGGGTCTAGAATGGAAGCAGCATGAGGAACAGCTGAAGTCACTTGGTTTCTTCAGCCTGGAGGAGAAGGAAGGGAGGTCTCATCATGGGCTACAGCTTCCTGAGGAGGGGAGGCAGAGGGGCAGGAGCTGATCTCTCTGGTGAGCAGTGAGAGGAGCCAAGGGAAGGGCATGAAGCTGTGCCAGGGGAGGGGCAGCTTGGGTATTAGGAGAAGGTTCTTCCCCCAGAGGGTGCTGGAGCATTGGCCCAGGCTCCCCAGGGCTGCAGTCCCAGCACCAAGCCTGACAGAGCTCCAGCAGCATCTGGCCACTGCTCTCAGACACATGGGGTGATTTTGGGGGTGTCCTGTGCAGAGACAGGAGCTGGACTCCATGATCCTCATGGGCTCTTCCAGCTCAGGACATTGTGATTCAGCTCTGGGATCCAACCCCTCTGGGCTGCTAAGAGCCTGCTCAGCCCAACAGGCTGCAGGGCTGGTGGGGGGGGGGGGCAACAGGGGACACAGCCCCTGTCCATCCCTGCCCAGCTCCTCCCCACTGCACGGTGGGTGCTGGTCCAGCTGCATGAAACAGGATTAGCAGGTCTGGGCTGCTGAGAGAAAGGGAGAAGGGCTCTGATCCTATTTGATAGCCTTGTAATGGTCTTAATTCCCTCTTGCTAGGGGCTGAGATAAGAAGGCAGCAGCCCATTGCCCGCTGTTAACAGGGCTAATCCCAAGAGCCCTCCTCCCCCTGCCTCCTGAGTACCCAAGCTGCAGGCAGGCTAAAACCCTTCTGTAACCCAGTGGAGTGCTGGGGGAGCCTCCCCTGCTTTGCAAACCCCCCGAGAACCCAGAGCAGCAGCAGGAACCAGCCCAGCACCAGGAGAACTTGGCTCCAGCAGCAGCAGCACCCTGGCCCCCCAGGAGGAGGAGGGTGGGGAGGTGCAAGGAAGAAACCCTTTCCCCCAGGGGCAGGATGCAGAAGGGACTCGTCCCAGCTCTCCCCAGCCCATTCAAAGCAAGTCCCAGTGCCCTGATGGCTCATTTATCTCCTTTCCCTTAGCCTGTGGAGGAAGCAGCCGGGGGCTGAGCTGGCAGGGAAGCCTGGGCGGCAGGAGGGTGGTTGCTAGGGCCTGGGGTTGGGCTGCATTCAGACATGCAGACAGTTCCTCCCCCGGGATCTGCCCAGACGTGACCCTCTCAGACAGGGACAATGACTGATAGACTAGCCAAGAGCAGGAGACAGATCCACAGGCACTGAAATTGGGCCACATCAAATAAAATGAAGCTCTCCTTCCCCCCCCCCCTCCATCTTCCTCTCCCCTGAATGATTTCCCCCTCCCCCCCCCCTTCGTTGTAGCTTGGCTTTATTTAGAGCAGGGCACAGGGGCTGGGCTGGCAGCTGAAGGGAGCAGCTGGCCCCAAGAGGTTGTGTTGCTGCAGATGCTTTGCTGGCACCAGGCTTCAGGCTGGCACCAGCAGCTCCTGCTGTGGCCTGGAGCTGGACTCCCATCCCCCCTGGTGCTCCCCTACCTTCGGTGGCCACCAAGCCAGGCTTGGGAGGAACTTGATGCCTAGAGACAGCTCCTGGAGGCCCTGGTGGGGAGGGATGCAGTGAGCTCTGCCTTGCCTTGCCCCCTTGCAGCTGAAATGAGCTCCCCCCTTGCTGTCCTCACTGCCTGCACCCTGCAGGACATCTCTCAGCACAGCTTTCTCTGGGCCTGGCAGCTCAACCCAACCTGGCTGGGTGCTGCCCAGCCCCCAGAGGCCAGGAAGCCAAAGGTGGGGATGCTACCTTCACCCAGCAGCTGGTCAGGGGACTGTGTTCTGCCCCAGAAGTCTCAGCTCCTGGCTCTCAGTTTCTCTTGGGGTCCAAGCAGGACGTCAGCTCTGTCCCAGCCTGCAGTGGGCTCCAGGGAGGTCACTCTGGGAGGCCTGGACCTGCCCTCACTGCTGAGACCTTCCCAGCTCAACAAGCATGGCAGTGGCACATCCAGACTGCCCCTGGGCATGCAGCTGGAAGCCCCAAGAGCTGAGTAGGGCTGAGCAGCAGGGCAGGGGACCCCCAAGTGGAGGGAAGCCACCACCAGGCCATGCCTGAGCCGACAGTGCCACCTGCCGCCACTGCACAGCCGTCCCCAGCCCTGTCCCCTGCTGCAGAGCTGGGGCTGGGGCCAGGGCCAGGGCACTCCTGCTCTGAAGGAACCACAGCTTGGGAAACAGCCCCAGAGCTGCTTTCTTTCCTGTAAGCTTGTCCCAGCCTCTAGGCAAATCCCTTTGGAGGGTGCCCCTGTGCACCCCCACAGCTGGCACCCCCTTCTTCAGCCCCTCAGTAGAGCACAGAAGGGTTAGGGCTGGGAAGGAACCTTCCAGGGGCATCTAGTCCAAGCCCTGCAGGCAGCAGGGACATCTCCAACCAGAGCAGGTTGCTCAGAGCCCCAGGCAACCTGAGCTGGGCTGGTTGCAGGGCTGGGGACATCTCCCACCTCTCTGGGTGCCCTGGGCCAGGCTCTCAGCACCCTCAGTGGGAAGAAGCTGTGTGCAGGAGCAGAGGTGAGGAGGGGCAGAGCCCTTCAGAGAGCCTGCCAGAGTCCATTCCAGTTTTTTATTAAATATACATCCTCTCTTGGCACAAATCTCAAAATATAGAAACATTCTAGACCAAAAAGTGTCTTCACTGCAATAAAATAGAACTCCAGATCCAGGGGGAAGAGCAGTCAGGGCTGACACACACACACACACACACAGCCACACACACCCCCCAACAGCCAGGGCAGGGCTGGACAAAAGGCATCTGAACAGTGTTTGTGCTAAGATATGCATAGACCACACAGGCAGTGAACAGTGCTGGGAACCTCTGCACCCCAGGGGATGGGAGGGAGGGAACAGGAGGGGGTGAGCAGGAGGAATCAGCCCCTACAAGCCAAAGAAAGGCTGTTGTGGAGGGAGGACACCTCCTCCCCTGGGCCAGGCTGGGCAGGGAGAGCCCATCAGGTAGCCCCTGTCTCTCTGCAGAGGATCCCACTGCATGTCCTGCTCCTCCCCTGGGCCAGGTTGGGCAGGGAGAGCCCATCAGGTACCCTCTGGCTCTCTGCAGAGGATCCCACTGCATCTCCTTCCCCTCCTGCCAGCCCAGGACTGGCACCAGGCTCACTCAGGGTTGCCCCAGTTGTTCTGCTCCGAGTTTCCTTCCATGCCTCACTTGCTTGGGGTGCAAGACACCAGAGGGTGAAGGTGACAGTGCTTGAGCCCCTCCAGGAAGAAGGGGATGTGAAGTTCCCAGAAGTACCACTCTTTGTCCACAGGAGCTATGCCCCTGCTTTGGGAGAGCTCCCACAGAGTACCAGTGCTACCCCACAGTGACCCCACGCCTCAGGAGGCTGCAGCTCCTCTCCAGACCTCTTCCACCTGGCTCCTGCCAACCACCAGGCAGCTCTGGGGCAGCTCTGCCTTCCCAGGGACTGGCAGAGCTCTGCAGAGGGCAGGCAGGGCAAAAGGGATTGCAAGAAGCCAGCTCAGGTCCTCTGAGCCTCAAACTACCCCTCTGAGCCTCCCAGGAGGACAGGCTCTCCCCAGAGGACCCACCCAGCAGGCAGCCACTTCCAGAGAGCAAGTGGCCATCATCTGGGGGTACCAAAAGAGGACAGAGTGAGGAGCAGCATTTCACAGCTTGGGAAAGGTCAGACCTAGGAGAGATGAGGTGCTAGGCTGGCTGAGTAGCTCCAGAACCTTTCCAAACACCTCCTGCCCCATCACCTCCTGCCTCTAAGCTCTTGCCTCCCTCCTGGGAGTGGGAAGCCACCTGGGGCTGTTTGGCTGCTGCTATCAAAGCTGCAGTTTTGCCATTCTGGATGCATTTCACTGGAGCTGATCTCCTCCAAGTGCCAGTGCAGGAGTAAAGGTGCAGATGCAGGGAGAGTGGGGGGAGTGCAGCCCAGGGGAAGAAGCAGAGGTTAATGTTTGGCCAGAATGCAGTAAGGAACAAGGAGAAACATGAGCTGAAAACAAAAGCAACTCAGAGAAGAACACAGTGAAACATCAGGGGATGTGCAGGAGGAAAGAAGCTCTGAGGAGAAAAAGGGCCAGAGAATATCCCTGTTAGCCTTGCCTTCCCTCTCTGAGCTGAAGGGCAGCACCCAGGCACCCTGCCCTTCCAAACCAGCATGCCACAGCTCCTTGGGCACTGGTTCCAGGCAGCAGAGAGGTCTGGACCATGAGTCAATCATGCAAGGATTAAAGAGGGAAGAGAACACTCTGTCTCCTTCTCTACATCCAACCCAAAGGAGGAGGAAGCAGCAAAAGCAGCTACTTAAAGCAAGCCCAAGAACACACAACTCACTCTGAACACTTTCCCCAAGCAACAAAAGCACCAAGCCCACTGCAGCCTGCAGCCCAAGATCTGCCTCTGAACAAACAGCTCAGCCTGCAAACCTTGGAACAGCACGTTTGGCTTCAGTGCCACTGAGTTCAGAGCAGGGGGAGCTGCTAGGGAAGGCCCAAGTTAGCTGAGGCCAGGGCTGCCAAGCCTGGCTGGAGCCCAGCCCTGCTTTCCCAGCTGAGAGTTGCATGGCTGCAGGGTGAGTGATGCCAGGCTCAGGCTGCCAGAAGCTGCCTCCTTCAGGAGCTTCCCCTTGGCCTCCCCCATGAGCTCCTGACAGAGCAGGAGGTTCCCTGTGCAGCTCTGCCCTCCTGTTCAGTCCCCTAACTCATCCAGTGGAAATCTCTTCTCAGGCAGGACCCAGGAGGAACCAAAGTCACCTCTGGAACTCTGGGGCTTCAGCAACCTTCAAGATCTGCTGTGTTTGCCTCTGAGATGAGCTACCATGCTGGGGAGCAACAGGAGCCACAGTTCAGCTGCCTTCCCACCTGCAGCCAGCAGCCACTGGCTGTGCAGCCTCTGCTGTCAGCTGGAGGCCTCCCAGCTGAGGCAGAGCTTGGCATGGCTTGGACAGACAGACAGACAGACAGGCATGCATGTCTGCACAGCCACCTGCTGGCACACCCAGCTGCTGCTCTGCACCTCCCTTCTGGGGCAGGATGCAGCTGCCTCAGTGGCTCCTCACTGGGGCAGGGAAGATAAGGACAAGAGCAGAAGTAATCAGCTTCTCCACTGGAGAAAACACAACATGAGAGCTCTTGCAAAGGGCTGAACAGCATCCCAGCTGAAGGAAGGGAGCAGCTGATCATCCTCTGCCAGCAAGGGGGGCAAAAACACCCCCAGAACTCCTGCCTGTCACCTCCCCAGGCTCCCAGAACACCACCAGCTCCCAGGCCTCAGTCACAGGGGAAAGCAGTGACTGCAGGCAAATCTCCCAGCAGAAATCAGCAGCTGTGGGCTTGGAGGCAGGAATGACTGAGGTTAGCCCCCTGCCCTTCCACAGCCATGGAAGTGTGAGCCACCCCAGGGCTTCTGGGAAGAACATGCACCCTAAGGCTTCAGGCTCCTGGCTCTGGGCCCTGGCCACAGCATGGGGGTGTTAGGTGCTCAGCTCCTAGGGGGATATTTGGCATTAGAAGCAGGTGATGCTCCACAGAAAGAGTGCAAAGACAAAGGAAAGGAGAAAGCTCTTCCTACCAACTGTGCCACCAACCATTGCCATCCCTCAGCCAGGACACAAGGCTCAGACTGCAGTGGCTAACACACAGCCACCAGGAGAGGCCAGTTCTGACATGCAGCCTGCTCTGTCAGTTTGCAGCTCACAGGCTGCATCAGCTGGAAAGGGATTTTTCATCTCAGGGGATGTAATCTTGACTCTCAGGGAAGCCTCAGGTTTGCTCTGAGCTCCCCTGCACTCCCAGTCTAACACAGGAATGGAACATAAACCACAACCACCCCTAAATCCTCACCTCCCTGCCAAGGGATCTGAAACAGAAACACTGCAAGGGGCCTGAGCACTCCCTCTGAAATCCCACCTGGAAACAACTGGCACCACATCTCCTTTCTGAAGGGTCCCCACTGCCTGGGGAGCTCATTCTGCCAAGGACCCAGCTGGTCCAGAAGAACTCTAGGAATAAAAGCAAGCAGGCTTAGGTGTGGGCTAACAAATGGGAGGTGACACCAGCTAGAGAGCAGGCACCAAGAGCCAAGAAGGTTGTTCAGAAGCAGGGCCAGCAGCTTGAATCAACTACCAGGCTGTAGTCAGCCTGTCAGGAGAGCAAAGTGCCTGGGAGATCTTTGTTCTTGCATCATGCATGAAGCAGCAACAATAATACTGAAAGGATAAAACTGCCTGGATCTCCAGGAGGTAACACTTCCTCTTCCAGTGCATCAAGACTGAGGAATCCCAAGGCTGCCCTTCAGCCCAGGCCAACAACAGAGAGGTTTGGGCAGCCCCAAAGCACCACAGCACTTTGAATCCATCCAGTTTGGGAAGGCAGGGACAGCCCCTGCTCAACACCACTGCCAGCAAGCAGCAGAATGGGACTGACCAAACCACTGGGAACTCTCCTCCCCTGCTGCTTGCAGCCTTTGGTAATCTCAGCTGCTTTATGCAACTGAACCCAGAAGAACACTGGCAAAAGGACAAGGGTTTGCAGCCAGAGCTCCCAGTCAAGCTCCAGAACAAAAGCCAGGAGTTAACTCCTGCTGTGGCCTGTTTTCTGGAGCCCCTGCTCACAGGGCAGAGGAATTTGGGATTCCCTCCAGGCTAACTGCAATATTGCACTTGGCAGATTGCCTCCAGCTAACACACGTTCAGGAACACTGCCTAGCAGGAGCAGCAGTCACTCCCCAGGTTGAGGGGAGGGGGTGGGGAGCTCATTCCAACAGCACTGAGTCCTCTCTTTCCTCACCCACCACTTCACCTGCCCACAGACACCAGGTGAGGAGCCAGCAGCAGCAGCAACACAGGTTTGTTTGAGAGGCTCAGCTCCTGGGACTGAGGAGTAAACCAGAAGGGGGAGGGGGGAGGCAGCTACCTGTGGAGGACTCAGTTCTGCAGAGCTGTCAGAAGAAATGTGTTCAAGAAGAGAATTCAGTTTCAGGTTGAGGTTTCCAAACCACTCCAGAGGCTCAGGAAAAAGAAAACCAACCAAAAAACCAACACCATCAGAAAACCAACCAACCAACCAACCAAACCAGGAAAGAAAGGTGAAGTTCTCAGCTGCAGGAGGGCAGGGAGAAAGTGAGGGGAGGTTATAGCATTGCTCTTGCTACACTTGCCAGGGCCAGGGAGCTACCTTTCAACAGCAGTGCTGTGCTGGAGCTTCCGGAGCAAGATCTGTGTCAGGTCAAAGGTGGTGAAGCTAATTCCCACTGCAATTGGCCCTTTGACCCAGTTCATGCTGAGGCCTTTGTAGAGGCCCCGGATGAGTCCCTCCTCCCGGATGATCTCCTGCATGGTGAGGAGGATGGAGCTGTAGGTGTGGCCCAGAACCCCTGCTGTCTGCATCCGCCGCCGCACCACGTCCAGGGGGTAGGAGGCTGACTGCCCAATCAGCCCTGCACAGGCACCAAACAGCAGCCTCTCCGGGGGGGAGGGCTGCACCTTCCCACTGTGATCTGGGGAAGAGAAAGCTTCTTGTAACAAAACAACACGATTCAGGTCAAAGGGCTGAGAGCCTGAGGGAGTTCTGAGGGCCAGAGCTCCCGGGAGTTGGTTCCCAACTTGCTCCATAGCCAAGTCCTTCTGTACCCAGGACTTGCAGCTCCTGCTTGTTCCAGCAAGAGAGAGCTGCTGCTTTTCTGCAGCTTGCCTTCTTCACAGCCTGGAACTGGAGAGGGAAAGGCACAAAGCACCCTCCACAGGTACAGGGAAAGGATTTGTGCCACTGGACTCCCAAGATCTCAAGTTGGCCACAAGCCTGCAGCAGTTCATTGGAAAGCAAAGCAAGCTGCCTTTACCTGCATGGAGTTTCTTCAGTGTCTCATAGGTGAAGAAGCTCAGCCCAGCATATGGAATCACCCCAAGGATGGTTGGTGTGAAGCCTCTGTACAAGGTCTTCAGTCCTTCCTCTCGGGAGATTCGGATGAAGACGTGGACAATGCTGCTGTACCTGGCATGGGGACACAGGAGAAGCAAACCTCTGCTGGTTACTCACTGCACACAGCAGTAACGTGCCCAGCAGGACTTTCTGAAGGGTCAACAACGACTGACTTCTGCTCCTGAGCTCAGCAAACAGCTCAGAAGCCTGTCTGGAAAGGGAAAAGCCAGTCAGCAGCTCCCCTCCAGCCCCATCCCAACAGGCTGGCTGTTCCATCTCTGGAGGAGGCACTGTGCCAGCTGCCTCCTAAAGAACCCTTCCCTCCCCCCGAGGCTTTACTGGTGAGCTCCTGTTGGGATCGATCTCCAGCCAGCCCCTGGACTAACCGGGAGCTCTCGCTCATTTCAGCAGCGCTCAGGCCCCAGCAGGAAGAACTTTGCTACATCCAAGGCTCTGAGCAAGAAGTAACCCAGCAAAAGGGGAATAAAATCATCTGACCTTCCAGGATTTGGTGGTGGTGGTGGTGGTGGTGGTGGTGCTTGTACCTGCTTTCCTGAGGCACTTACATCTCCTTGGGGGTGACAGCCATGCGGGCACGGACCATGTCCAGGGGGTAGGTGACGATGGCAGCCGTGGTGCCTGCCAGGGAGCCAGCAATGAACCGAGGGAAGGGTGTCAGGGCTCTGAAGGGAGGGGAGAGAAGAGACCAGACACATCAGCTGCAGCTGAAATCTGCTACCTGGCTTCTGATTTGAGCGTGGCTCTACTCTAGCAGCTACTGAATCCCTCTGCCTGCCTCAGGCACTGAAGGGGAGGTGGGAGGGGATGGAGGCTGCTGTGCTTTTGCCACAGCCCTTCCAAGGGGGAGGCTTGGAGGACAGCTCTGTGAGGACAGCCAGGCTGGTTGGGGTGTCTCAGACACTACCAAGAGGCTCAGGCCATGCACAGGGCTCAGAGAGCAGCACAAGGCTGGGTCTTGGTGCTTCTCCTGCAAAGAAAAGCTCTTTGTGTTGCCTGCCCACTCTCAGCAGAGGGAAGTGCTAACTCAGTGCCTAGGCCACTTCTTGCTCATGCCTCTAGAAGCCAAGGTCATCTTCTGACAAAGATCTCCTAGAGCCCAAGCCTCCTCACAGCCCCTGCACAGCCACCTCAAGAGAGGCCAGCACAACTCTGAAGCCACAGAGCTCCCAACTCAGGAGCTCTGCACAAAGCAGCTGCTCCCTCCCTACAACCTTACAGTCCCCACCAGCTCCTCCATCCTCCTCTGCAAAGGACCAAAAGCCACCTTGCATCTTACTTTCCCTGGAAGCCATAGTAACTGCCCAGGAGCTGCTTGTACTCTTCATGGGCACAGAACTGGATGGCAGCATAAGGGATGACCCGGACCATGGTGGCTGAGTTCCCTCTCCAGAGGCTCCAGAAGCCCTCGTTGAGGTAGGTGTGATAAATCAGCCTGTAGGCTTCCTGCAGGCAACAGACCAAAGGTCACCCAGGGAGATCAGCACAAGAGGGAGTCCAAACAATAGAGGGAGGGGGAAAAAAGGTGACCCTCCAGCTTAACCTCTTCAAATCCTCCTTCCCACCCCACCCACTGTAAGCTGTCAGCAGCTCTTCATGCTCACAAGCCTGACTCCCAAGGTAAGACAACCCAAGTGGCTTCTCTGGGGAGCCCAAATCAGCTCCAGCAGGGCAAAAAGGACTGGGCTCAGGAAGGCAAAAGAGTTTTACATTCAAGACATCTTCATTTTCCCTCTGAGGGCAAGGCACAGAGCTGGGCTGCTGTTTGCCCAAACCCACTTCTCAACCCAAATTCATCTTCTTAGTAGAAGCCAGAAACATTTGGCTTACAGGTATCAGCACAGCACACATGGAGCAGCCACAGTGCACATGCAGCAAGCCACGCTCCTCCCTCAAATTCACCTCTCCTACCCACTCTGGAACAACCCAAGTGGTTGCTGGGGGCCAGAAAGCAAGGACTGGAGGAGAAGGGCTGACAGAACACAGCCCTGAGCAATGCCATCACATCTGCTGCCATGTCACAGGCAGAGCCTGCAGCATGACTGGGGCCTGAGGCTCCTCTGTGCCAGGCACTGGGCATGAAGCTGGAAGAGCTGTGGCCTAAGGAGGGTTATAAACAACACTGGTTCCAGTCTTTCCTTCTGTGCCCTCTCACTGCAAGTGCTGCTGCTGAAACCCATGCAAGAAAGTGAAATCAAGGCAAAGGAAAGATGCTGTTAGGGCTATTACTACCATGAAGCAAACCCTTCAGGTCAACAGGAGACAGACACAGCTCCTCACCTTGGCAGAAAATCTTTTTGAAGACACTAAAAGGAAAACAAAAATGAGCATTAGGTCTTGGCAATATCTTCAGACAGAGCAGATAAACCACACAGGGATAAAACCAGAGGCAAAGGAATGAATGCAAGAGAAAAGAGAGATTCTTTCCAATAAACTTGCCCCTGGTAAAAGAAAAAAGCCAAAGACTTTCTCTTTAGCATGAAAGTCCAATGTTTCCAGGAAAACACTGAGTTTCTGTCACACTGCTGCCTTTAAAGCACCAGAAACAACTCAATAAATACAAAAAATGAAGAAAAGAATAAATCCAAACTGGAGCAAGCACTTATTCCAGCAGAGCATTGCCATGGCCAGGCTCCAGAGCAGAGCCAGAATCCAGCAAAGACCAGGCCTGGCTAAGGAGGCTCCATAGCTTCACCCTAGCTCAACTCCAACGAGCACTCAAGTTTCTTCCCTTGCATCCACTGGAAGTGACAGCCTCTCTTTAACTAGGTAACACACCAGGCATTTTGGGAAGCAGGATCTGTTTGGCATCCAGCAGCTCTGGTTTGTCACATTCCTGCAGAAGGAAGGAAATCTGAGGCTGAAACCACCCCCCCCCAGCAAGGCTAATGAAACCTGCTTCCAATTAAGTGCCTGCTGCAGTTTCTTGCAAGCTCCTTGGAGACTTGGAACCTCTCAAGTGTATCCAGCAATGCTCTGCAAATCCAGCTTCAGCAGGCTGCTCCTGCATGCAATTCAACACTTCTGTTTGGAGACAGAAACACCTCCAGCCCCCCCCCCCGCAGCTGCAGCCTGGCTCTGCAGGGGGAAAGAGCTCTTCTCCCTCTCCCCCAGAGCAACCTTCTTCAGCTTGGAGATCCAGGGAGCCAAAGATGTTCTCCCTCTTCCCAGAGAAGGAAGAACCAGAGGCTCAGAAGTCCATGAGGTACAACAGACCTGCTCAGAATGGGCCCCTCTGAAGCCCAGGCTCTGCAGGCAGCTGCAAAGGCCAAGCCACAGAGGCCTGCCCAAATGAGAGGTGATCTCTGCAGACAGCTGCTGACTCAGTCCAGCTCTGCAGTCTCCACCTCACCTCTGATGGGGACATTTCCAACCTCAGATGAACCCCAGCGTTCTGGGGAGGAGCACAGTGTGTCCTCATTGCTGCAGGAGCATCTGCTCCTGGACACAGCCCCAGCCTGCAGCCAGCCCAGGCTTTAGCTTCCACTCCCTGCTCCCTTAGCCCTGCTGTTGCACAGCTCCTGCTATGCTGAGAATGAAAAGCATGGCAAATGAAAGTCAAGTCCAAACTAAAGCTCATCCAGGGATTAGATTAAACCTCCCCAATTCATTTAATCTGGACAATTCCTGGCCTCACCAAATGTCTGCTGGATTAACTGCCTGCACCCTTCCCTCTGGGAAACTCCTGGGGCTGACAGCTCTGCACTGAAAGAGGGGAAGGGAGCAGAGCCCAAGGTGGGGCTGAACCCCAAACCCCAGCAGACATGTCCAAAAGTTCCATTCCAATCCAATTTCATTTCCAGGCACACACCTTGACAGGATCCCAAAGAGGATTCTGGAAGCCCAGGCTAGGTAGCCAGCAGCTTCAACACCTCCTGCTGTGCTTCTCAGCAGTAACCTCCCAGAAGGACAGAAGCATGAAGGTTGAGACCTCTGAGATCACCAAGAACAACCAACTCTCCCCAAAACAATCCAGCTGCAACACAGGGCAACTCTCAGCCTTCCAGAGTGCATCCCTGGGAGCAGGCCCAGCAGGCACCCAGCCTTCAGCAGGAAACTCCAACAGCTCCAGGTGAATTCACACCAGCTGGAAAAAGCCCCCAAGATCTAGCCCAACTGTTGACCCAACATCCCCATGCCACTAACCCATGGCCCTCAGTGCCATGCCTACAGGTTTTCTGTGCACCTCCAGGGCTGGGGACTCCAGCACTGCCCTGGGCAGCCTGGGCCAAGCCTTGGCAACCCTTCTGGGGAAGAAATTGTTCCTCATGCCCAACCTAAACCTCTCCTGGCACAACTTGAGGCTGTTTCTTCTTATCACATGTTCCTTGTGACAAAGAGCCCAAGCCCCACCTGGCTCCAGCCTCCTCTCAGGGAGCTGCAGAGAGTGAGAAGGTCTCCCCTGAGCCTCCTCTTCTCCAGGCTAACCAAGCCCAGCTCCCTCAGCTGCTCCTCAGAAGTCCAGCCCAGCTCCACAGCTGCCTGACACCTGCCAGAACCCCACCAGAGACCAAGCAATCAGTGTTCAGACTCAGTTAACATCACCATTCCCCCTGCCTCCTGCCAGGCCTCTGCAGGCTGAGGGAGGACAGAGCAGTGCAGAGCAGCCTGGCTGGGCAGAGCAGAGCAGAGGAGCTGCTTGGGACTCTGCTAACAAGAAAAGAGGAGGAGTTTGCAAAAGCCAAACAGGACTCACCTTGAAACATGATTTTTGTTCTATCCAGGGGAGCTACTGCAGTTTTAGCAACAGCCCCAGCCAATGCACCAGACATCAGGGAGTTGAGAACCTTCTTTCTCTCCTGCTTGTCCTGGAACAAAGCAGAGTTCAGAAGGTCACAGGCCATCCCCAGCCAGAAACTTGGTAGTCCTTTACCTTTGCTGCAGCCATCTACCTCCTCTGAAAGAACTGGGTCAAACTTCTCTTCCAAAATGCCAAGCAGAGTAAATTCCTGGTCAGCTCATGAAGCACAAAGCTGCCAAGATGCAGAGTTGCAAGGTCTACCACCTCCCAGGCATCCTCTTTGCTCCTTAGGGAGATTCTGAAAGCCAAGACACTACCTCCTCATGATTTAGGTAGCTAGAGAAGCTGTGATTCTTTCTTGCCCTTCCAGTAACACACAGCTCCTGTTTCCACATTGCTCCCAAGAACAAACCAAGACTGGTTCCCTACCAGGATAATGGAATGGAGTTGGTTTCATTGCTGCCACTCCTGCCACAGCTCCTACCCACAAAGCAGCTACCATAACACAGGGGCAGAGAGCAGGTAAATGGCTTGAAACCTAACACCATGAAGCTGAAGAAGGTTTAACTTTTGCTGTGCTTTCTGTCTTCATGGAGGAGTTAACACTTTTCCTTTTATCCAGAACGTTTCACAACTACAAAGTTAATCTTTATGACCCAAATTCTCCCTTCCAGTCTCTGCCTGCCTGCTGCTCAACACAAGGGCAGCCATGCAGAGGCAGCACTGGCTGAACTTCAGCCTGAGTTTGGGTCTAAATCAGACCAAGGTTCAGCATCACTTTCTCTTCCAGTGCTTCTAAACACAGCCTAGCCAGAGTAAGGGAACAAAGACTCCAGCTCTGCCACTAGAGACATAACCTTGCACCCTGCCTGCCAGCTCTGAGCCATGCCCAGCCTCTTCCCAGAGGGCTGGAACCACTTGGCCACCCTTAGAGAAAGCAAAAGGGTTTGCTGAGTGGCTTGCAGACACTGCAGCTCTTGGGAGGACTCCACAGCCCAAATCCTGTTGAGATGCTTGCTTCAGGGAGCAGCCACTCTGCTCTGCTCTCCCCTCCAAGCCACTGCACACACCCAAGCTCAGGAACACATCCTGCTCTCACCTCTGCTGGGAGATGGGCTGATGTAAGTGGCTCCACATCCTGCTGTCTGAAATCCACTGGACCTTCTCTCACACCATTACCCATACCAGTTGCACTCACAAGTGGGCAGGAAGAGCTATGGCTCCTGCACAGAAAACAGGGAGAAAGCCAGAGTTAGTGTCAGCAGCAGGAAACACACAGAGGGAATCAAAAGCAGGGAGTGAGCCACTCCCAGGGCCATCTTCAGCAGGAAAACCTCCACCCCAAGCTCCCAGATGAAGAGCATATCCAGCACCTGAGTACCATAAATCTGTGTGTGAGGGGGGTACTTTGGTGCTACACAAGAGCTGTGCCAACCACAGGCACTCTTTCCAGCCCAGAAGGAACTGAGCTGCAAGTTACAACATGAAATAGCCCCAGTTTGTGAGAAGAATCAGCTCCTGCTGCCTCCTCTGCCCACTGCTCACAAGGAGGAGGCTGGCTGCTGCTCAGCCTGGCTGCTGAGCATCTGGATATTGGAGAAGGCTTGGAGGCAGCTAAGCTCCAGCCCTGGAAAGTGGAAGCAAAGAGCCCCAGGAGCCAGTCCTGCAGGGGTATTTCAGGGCAGAGATGGCTGCAATGGTTCAGACTGCCACAAGGGTTGTTTTGCTGAGGCTAGAGGTCTGAGCAACAGCAGCAGGGCAGTGATTTCAGAGCTCCCTTTCTAGCCAGTGCAGCCTGCACGGTGTCTGCTGTGCCGTGAGCTCCTGCTCACCTGGGGAGAGGCAAGGGCTGGCTCACTTCAGCTGCAGGGGACACATGCAGGGCCAGTGCTTTCACAGCAGCTCTCACCTCAGCAGCTCCAACCCTAACGTTTCTGCTTGTTGATGACTTTGCTTCATCCTTAACTATGCAGAAACAGAAGAGCACAAGCGTGGGGCTCTGATCTGAGCAGAGGAAGCTGCCTCTGAGGGCTGCTCTGCTCACAGGCAGGCAGTGTAAGCAAGGGCTGGCTTCCTGAGCCACAAGCCTGCTCCAAGAGCCACACTTCCATCTTGTTAGTGGGAGGTAGGAAATCTCAATTCCTGAACCACTCCCCAGCCTTCCCACATGTCCTCCTCCAGCAAGTTAACTGCACCTCAGCTCCCCTAGGACACCTGAGGCAGAGCAGAGAAGGAAAGGCTGCTTTACCACTCTCCTTCTTAACAATCTCCAGCTATGATATGCTTGTCAGCACCTTTCAGACTTGCTGACCTATTTTTTTTTTCCCCCCTATATAGCTCTCATAAATTAGTGCCAGGCTTCACTTTCAAAGCCCCTTGGTTGCAGCAGAGCTCTGAAGGCAGAGGCAGAGGCAGATCAGCCTCAGCTGTATTGGTGCATGACCAATTTGTGATGCTGAAGCCAGGCAGGGCCTGAGAGCTCTGCCCAAAGGAGTCCAAGCACACCTTGGCATCTCTTAACACCAGCCAGCACTTGCTGGAGCTCTGGGAAGACACAGATCAAGGTGTTTCCAACTCCTGAGGGTTGTTTTTGACAAGAGGAGATTGGAGGATGTGGCTAATAACTCCAAATCTTAATGAAAGAGAACATCTGACACAGCAGAGCATGAGCTAAGCAGCATCAGTGTCTGCACTGCCAGAGCTCTGTCACAGAAGCTTCAACACATCAGACTCTGGAAGGATCAAACCCAAAGATGATTCAGAACAGAGCCTCAGGTTGTGCCAGAGGAGGTTTAGGTTGGATATCAGGGACAATTTCTTCCCCCAAAGGGTTGTCAAGGCCTGGCCCAGGCTGCCCAGGGCAGTGCTGGAGTCCCCAGCCCTGGGGGGGTTCAGTAAAGAGGTGGATGTGGCCCTTGGGGCCATGGGTCAGTGGTGACCTGGCAGTGTGAGGCTAACAGTTGGACTCTGTGATCTCAGAGGTCTCTCCCAAGCTTACTGATTCCAGGAACTCCTCTGTTGATGATTTCTAGCTCCTCTCTACAGCTGGTTCCTTCCCTTCCTTCCTAGCTGACAGAAACAATGCCTTCCAGCATGAGTGAAAGCACAGGTGGGGAAACCAACCCTGGCTGGCTGACAGAAAGAAATGTAGGTCACAATATCAGATGGATCTCAACCAAAAATAACCCCCCCTCAACTAGAAATCATGCTAAAGAGCTTAGGAATGCAAGATGCAACTTCATTTTACAGCAGGATTTGGAAAGAGATGACTGAAGGGAAATGGGAAAAACTAAAGCTGAGGTCATTAAGCCTGGACTGATTTTAGAACACACTCATGCATAAAGATGCTGGCCCTTTACTCCACAAGATTCTCTCTGATCCTTTTCAGCCATCTTCCTGGGTTATTTTGAGTGCCCAGTGCCCTGCTCTCCCCAACACCTGTCTCTATGCTCCCATTTACACATCAAACCTGCCCCCATCTCTACCCAAACACAGACTGCACTTGCAGAGGCTGCAGTGCAACCATGGCACCTCCTCTTTTCCAGTCCCATTTGCCCCCTGCAGCTGTTTCACTGGGGAGCTGGGCTGGATGCTGCTGCCAGGGGTGGGAGCTGAACTGAACTCAGGCTCTTCTGACCAATCCTGCACAGGGGGAGGAGAGAACAAAGCTGTGCTTTGAAGTTTCAGTGGGAATTGGCAGTGCTTGGCCACGAGGAGCCAGGTATTAGTTTGCATCCAGAGCAATCTGCTTTGCTCATTAAGTAATCCACTGAAAGCCACCGTGCAGCAGCTGGATGTTTGCTAAAGCCTTGCATTTGCTGGAGCTCTGGCCACACTCATTATTTGTGTTGACAAAGGCAGAGGAAAGAAGAAAGAAATAGCTGTGGATTAGATTTGGGTTACCTAACCCAGATCTCTGGTATTTCTGTTGTAGTTCCTGGCACTCATCTGCAGCCAGGCTCCTCAGCAGCCCATGCTGCAGAGCAAACCATGGGGAACTGAGGATCCAGTGGCTTCTGCATGAGGAAACAGGTTACAGACTCACAGAACCTCCTGAGCTGGAAGGGAGACACCAGGAGCATGGAGTCCAGCTCCTGTCCACCCATAGGACACCCCCAAAGTCACCCCATGTGGCTGAGAGCAGTGGCCAGATGCTGCTGGAGTTCTGTCAGGCTTGGTGCTGGGACTGCACCCCTGGGGAGCCTGTTCCAGTGCTCCAGCACCCTCTGGGTGAAGAACCTTTGCCTGGGATCTAGCCTGCCCCTCCCCTGGCACAGCTTCATGCCACTGCCCTGGGTCCTGTCCCTGGTCAGCAGAGAGGAGAGATCAGCTCCTGCCCCTCCTTCACCTCTGGGGAGTGAGTTATCACCTGCAGTGAGGTCTCTCCTCAGCCTCCTCTTCTCCAGGCTGAACACCACAAGGGATTGCAGCTGCTCCTCACATGGCTTCCCCTCCAGACCCTGCACCATCCCTGTGGCCTCCTCTAGACACTCTCCAACCACTTGAGATCCTGTTTGTACTCTGGTGCCCACGTTGCTGTGGGGAAGCTCCAAAAGAGAACATCACTGGCAAAGGCAAGTTCCAAAGCTCCAAAGGTTAGTGAGCAACAAACACTCTGTGCTGTGAGCACCCAAACCAGGAGAGCTCACTGGAAGCACCAAACCCTTCCTCTGGCATCCAGTTTCAAGCCCATCAGAAAACACTCCCTGCAGCTCCCCCATGCTAACTCACAGGCACAGATTAGTTGGATGGGAGGAAGAATTTCCTCCCTGCAAGAGCTGTCAGGCACTGGCCCAGGCTGCCCAGGGCATGGGAGGAGTCACCACCCCTGGAGAGGTTCAGAAACCATAGAGATGTGGTGCTGAGGGCCACGGGTTAGTGGCATGGGGGTGCCAGGTTGAGGGTTGGACTTCAGAGGTCTCCTCCAACCTTACTGCCTGTGAAGTCATTCTGGGAAATCTCATTTATCACCTGGAAGCTCAGGCCCTTCATTCTGCCAGCAGCAGCTGAGCTGAGCTGATGAGCTCAGCCTGTTTAGGGATGCTGCTCTGAGCCCTGGGACTCTTTCTAGGTATCCTGCCTGCATTCTAGTCATGGCAGAAACATCTGGATGCTAAGCCAAGTTTCCTCCTCTGCATAGCAGGAGAAGCAGAGAACAGACTCAGCACATTGAAACCCAGAGCACTGTTACCCTTCCCCTTCCCTCCTCCCAGCTCTCTCAAGCAGCACTTAATGAATACCTGAGTGAGTTCAATCAAGCTGTCAAATTGACTCTCTGACAAGCCAGACATTCTGCTTTTCTTGGTGCTGATGTTGATTAAAAGGACAGGAGAGGCAGAATCCAGTTATTCAGATGATAAAAGCAACCTACCAGGAAAAATGACTTGGAGGCAGGTGCCAGTTCCTTGCCCAAAGCAGGGTGGGGGTTGAGAGAACCAACACTTCTTGCTGTCCAAGCCACTGGTGACTCCAAGCACCAGGCTGGAGCTGTTAATTCATTTGAGTAGATTTTAAGTGGCACACTCTTGAGGTAATTAGCTCCTCAGCAGAAGAGCCAGTGAGTTTCAGACAGCAGGATCACAGCTAAGACATAAGCCCCAACTCCCCAGTTAGGGGGTGCACCATTAAAGTCTCATTGCTGAAATGAAGCCTTGCAGGTTATTAAACATGGCCATGGTTTGGAATGAAACCTCATTTAGAAGCTGACTTCACAGAAACCTCATTTAGAAGCTGACTTCACAGAATCATTAAGGTTGGAAGAGACTTTTAGGATCAACAGTCCAGCTGGTAGCCAGCACTGCCAGGGCACCACTGCCCCAGGGCTCTGAAACCCCTCCAGGGCTGGAGACTCCACCACTGCCCTGGGCAGCCTTGACAACCCTTTTGGAGAAGAAATTGTTCCTCATGGCCAACCCAACCCTCCCCTGGCACAGCTTGAGGCTGTTCCTTCTTGTCTTATCACTTCTTATTTGGGAGAAGAGCCCAACCCTCACCTCCCTCCATCCTCCTTTCAGGGAGCAACAGAGGGTGAGGTCTCTCCTGAGCCTCCTCTTCTCCAGGCTAACCAAGCCCAGTTAACACCATTACAGCACAGCCTGCCTGAAGCCCTCCCTTGATGTGTTCCACCAGCAGGCACCTCCTTGCCCATGGCAGCCCACCACCCCCCCTCCAGCAGCAGCAGGAGGGAGGAAGATCTGAACTCACAGCTGATGGAGGCAGAAATCCTACTGCTCAGCCTCTCCAGCATCCTAACCCACACCTGGGCAGACCCCCAAACTACCTGTCAGCAGAAGACCTTGCAGCACAAAAGCTGCCCTAGACATTGCTACAGAGTCAGGCAAGAGGCTTAGCTTGGGCATGCAGCCCAGAGACTGCCTTGCAACGTGTCATGACCAAAAAAGCCATGTTTGCCTGACATTCCCCAGTGGAATGCTGACCTGTCACAAGCCACTAAGGTTCCTGAAAGGATATCAGCTCTGCTGCAAGGCCAGCAGATCCCCTGCAGAGCAAACAGCCAGCACCATCACCCAGCTGAACCCAACTGCAGCTATCTGCTGAGAAATGTTTGGGTTTTCCCCCCTCAGGCATCCCCAGCAGTCATTGGAAAGGTTGTGTTGAGGCCTGGCCATGGCAGTGCTCTGCCAGACAGGTGAGGGCAAAACCACATCCTCCCAGGAGCTATCAGCTGCTCTGACTTGATGCCTGCACTGGATTCCCAAGACAGGCAGAAGAAAACAGAGCCCTGCTGTCTGCTGCTCCCTGAGCACCACCAGCAGCCAGGAAACACAGCAAGGGACACACAGAAAGTGAGGAGAGTGCTTTGGTCACTCCCTAGGAGCTGTGGACAGCCCCTGCTGGTGCTACCCCAGCCTGGATGGGGTCACAGCTCCCCTCTGGTGCACATCTGCCATCTCAGACAGGACTCCACTCAGCTCTGCCAGCCTCCCTCCTCCCTCAGCACCTCTCCAGCCTCCCTCCTCCCTCAGCACCTCTCCAGCCTCCCTCCTCCCTCAGCACCTCTCCAGCCTCCCTCCTCCCTCAGCACCTCTCCAGCCTCCCTCCTCCCTCAGCACCTCTCCAGCCTCCCTCCTCCCTCAGCACCTCTCCAGCCTCCTCATCCTTCTGATGGGGAGGTTGCTAACATCACTAATGGAAGTGGATCATTAAATTAGGAGAAGAAGAAAAGCCAAGAGAGCTCCTACAGAAATGTTCACAGCTTCTCCCAGGCAGCAGCCCAGGGAAGTTGCTCAGTTAGGTTTCCTTCAGCTGCTCCTGGGAAACTGAGCCTGCCAGAGAGAGAGGTGGTGAAGAGGGGAGGTTACTGCAGCCTGAGCAAACCCAGCACGGCAAACCACAGCAAGAGGGGCCAAAGCACTCCACACAGGAGGCTGAGCTGTAAGGAGATGCCCCTTGAGCTCCACCCTTGCCTTCCAGCCCGAGGAAGCCATTCAAAAGGAGGAACAGCTCTGCCCTGCAGACTCAGCCTCTCCAGCCCCAGTCAACTGACTAGAAGACTCCTAAATGAGAAGGTTTGGAAGGGTGTCATACCTTTGTACAGGCTTTCTTAGCCCCAGAGCACAACCCAAATGCCAGATGCAACTCAAGCCTGCTAATAAACTGAGGCTACAGCTCCAAGTTCTTTGCATGCTTTCAGCTGATCTGACCTGAATGAAGCTGGGTGCTGGGCCCTGAGAACTGGTTAAACCCCAGGCTCTGCTGGCAAAGCCACTTGTAGTATTCAGAGGAGTCCTGGAGACTGGCATTTGGAAGGGAAGGCACCAGCCCCAGAACAGAGAACATCTTGGCAGGAAAAGAACCAGTGCTTCATTCTTCAGCTGCTGAAAGAAGGCTGTTGCTGGGAACACCTCAGCTATGCTTGCCACAGCCAGCAACTGAAAAGCAGCTCTTATCTGCAAGACAGATAACAGCTTTATCTGAGGGAGAAGGGAGCCCTTAAATGAGGGGCCTGAACCAGAGGGGCCCCCTGCTGAACCCACCCCATCTGTCAGACACCAATCACCTTCCTTCAGGAGCAGGAGGCAGAAAAACAACCACCCAACCACACACCCAGACCCCAGCACCCTCCCAGCACCAATACTCCTCTCAGAAATTACTTTTCAAAGGTAATGTCATCAAGAGATGACAACACTATGACCTCTCAGTCAGCAGGTCTCCTGCAGGCTCCTCCAGATAGAACCTTTCCCAGCAGTGGATCCCCAATCTCTTCACCTGGGCACACAGGAGGTCCCAAAGTGACAGATGCCAGCACAGATGAAACTGTTTTCAGTTCCAACTGAGGTTATTTGGAATATAAGCAATGACCAGGTCAACAGATGAGCAGTCTTTGCCAGGAACTATTTCAACATCAGCATGGAGAACTGCAATCTCTGCTCTGAAAAAGCTCAGCAGTTGAAGTTGCCTAAAAAATCTCCCTTCATTATTAACCCAGAACAACCCCCAAGTGTGGCAGGCAGGTGCCACCCCACACTGAGTGTCTGGAGTGATGCCAGAGCAGCAGTTTCCCATCCCACCCTCTGCTGCACCCACTCTAAACTGCACAGAAACTACTGCAAGATGAAATCTCAACTCTGCTCAGGCAAAGCACTGAAGGTGTCAGATCAGTTTGGCTCCCTGGTGGCACCTCTGGCCTGGCAGCACTACCACATGACACAGAGACAGCTTCACCCCTAACTGCACAACAACTATGAGCAGCAGATCCAAAGCCCAAGCAGAGAGCAAAGAACTCCTGCAAACACTCCTCTGTGACCTGGAGGAAGCTGTTTGGAGTTCAGGTCACCTCTCCTTACAACCCAAAAGGAAAAGCCTCTTTGGAAGAGCTACCAGAGATACTTCTATATCCCTGGAAACCAGAGAACAGCTCTGCAGGGGGAAGTATTGGCATCACTTTCATGCCAGGAAGGTACCAACCTGACTGCATCTTCCTGCAATGAGCTGCAAAGTTACTGGCAGAGAATTATTCCTGGGTCCTGAGCTTTTTGCTAGCAGCAAACCTGTCTGACCTGTACCAAGCCCATCTGCTCCAGCTGCTAACCACACACTCACAGCTGGCCTGCTGCTCACCTCAAAGCTTTATGCAACTTCTTGAAGCAAAGTTGAACACACCAGAAGGGCCCTGAAATGCTCCCTGGCAATGGGGACTGCCCAAGTCAGTGCTGCTGCTACACTGTACCTGCAGGTGAAGCAAAAAGAAGTGACTGCAGCTCCTGACTCACCCTCTGTGCTATCAAGAGTGAAAACTCCCCTGCCTGAAGCAATCACTGGGACCTGAGACATCCTGCAGAAAGCCAACACTCAGGACAGCCCCAGCTCCCCTCCCCACAGCAGCTCCCCTCCAGACCAACACTCAGAGGTCCTCAGTAATGATTCTGATTTGCTGGGAGGAAAGAGAAAGAAGTGGTGAATGTCCCAAGCTCTAGAAGGATGTCAGGATGTTCAGTCACCTAGAATCCAGCCCTGGTGTTTTAGACAGCCAAGCACAGGATTATTTTTAACCACATTTGCTCACAGGTGGTTGGTGTGATTCTGTCAACCCTCTAGGACCCTTATGACAGAGTCTCTCTTCCCTCAGCTGTTTTCCACCACCCACAGACATCAGTTCCTCCACACAGATCCTTCTCCCAGAGCAGATCCATTGAAAAAGCAGCCTATTTTCAAAACACTGAACTCACTAAACCACAGAAAACCAGCAGAGGAGCACACAGCCTCCAGGAAACAGCTTGGCAGTTAGCATGACCTTGAAGCACAAGAGGCCAACACAAAAGAGCCAAGTGACAGCAGCCTCCAAACCCACTCATGCAGCTCACTAAATCCACAGCCAAGAAGAAAACCAGAGTCAATGAACAAAAACACATCTTCAACTCCTCCCAGCTTCTGGGGAGTGCACGTCTGAGGTCCACAAAGCAACTGAGCACCAACTGGGATGCCTGTGGTACAGGGAGTTAGGTGTTTGCACGTAGCAGAGAAGGTGGAACAGCATTTATTAACCCTGCACAATCATCTCCAATTACAATTTAAACCCAAAGCAAGATGCTCCTTCCATTTCTACACTTGAAGGCCAAGCAGCAAAGTCACCTCTGCTCTGCAACTTTTTGCTTCTGCTGAAGGAGGACAGAAGACATGGACAGATCTGCATTTAATGCCTTCCACACCCTCTGGTACCTACCCCTCAGCAGAGGAACACAAGTTTGCCTTACCTTCAGCTTTGCATCAACTTAAAAACTAAGCTAAACCAAAAATCACATCTTGCCTCTAAGTGCACATCTGGAGACACAAACCTATCTGAGCTCAGCTGTGACCAAATGACTCTGAGGGGAAGAGGAGCCTGAAGGTTGACACAGACACCTGCCTCAGCCCTGAGACAGGCTGGCAGGCAGGAGACAGGCAGGGAGGGCAGAAACAGGCAGGAATTCCTAAGCTGTAAGACGAGCTGGAAAGGTGGCACAGCAGGTAGGTGGGCAGGCCAAGAAGGCAGGAGCAGCGAAGAGCAGGCAAGGTGGGCAACAGGGCAGGCAGGGGCTGGAAAGGCAGACAGAGAGGGCAGGCAGGAGCCGGGAAGGCAGACGGACAGGCTGGGGAGGGGAAGGCAGGGCGGGCAGACTGCAGGCAGCCGGGCAGCACGGCTCGGGGGCGGACTGGGCCTCCTGCGCGGTGCCGCAGCCCGACGGTGCCCACGGCAAAGGCCAGCGCCTCTCCCCTGAAGCACGGGCCCCCTCCCGGCACGGCTACAGCCGCTCCCCCGAGCTTCCAGGTGGAAGAGCTCTACCGGAGGAGCCAGAGCCCGATGAGGACAGCAGGGAGGAGAGGCGAGGTGACCCCGACCCCGCGGGAGGCCGCGGCAATGTCACCCAGCCCTACATGCCTCGACACGCTCCGGGACAGGGCGGCGCTGCGCTCAGGCGCAAGGCCCCGGGCGGCGGCGGCGGTGGTAGCCCGGGGTTCGGTGTCAGCAGGCGACGCGAGGCGGAGGGGAGGGGCCCGGCCCGCACTCACCGGCTCGCCTCGGCTCCGCTCGGCGCCGCCTCAGCCGCTGTCTCCCCACGGCCGCCAAGGCCTCCCCCTCCCCTGCTGCGCCCGCGGGAGGCGGGGCCAGCCCCCACGGGCAGCCAAACACCGCTGCGGGGACAGCACCGTGCGCGGGGATTGGCTGCGCGGTGACAGACAGGCAGTGGCGGTGGCCAACCGGTGGCCAGAAGGGGCGGGGCGTACCGCTGAGGGGCGGAGCGCAGTGTGTCGGTATGGGGCGGTCAGAAGGCTGTGGCGGCAGAGTTTGGCCCGGGCCGGAGCCACCTGCCTCCGCCTCCCGGGGAACGCTGAGCCCCCTCCAGCCTCGTCGAGGGTCGTGCTTGGCTACAGTGTCCTACAAGGACCTGGTCCCGGCCATGCTTTGCCACTTCACATCGAGTCTGTCCATTTGGGGGTTAAAACCCCGGGACTGTGGATAGCTGCAGCTCCACTTTAGCCCAGCGCTGGGTTAAAGTAGAAGGAAAATCAACCCAAACTTTCCTGTCACGGTAGAAGACCGTGTTTGATTCTCTCACAGCACCTTGGTGCTGCTCACCCGCCCCAAACTCACCAGAAAGGCAAGGCTCCAGGGAGCCGGGCCACACCCAACGTGCTCCCCCCACAGCAGTCAGGCTCTCTCTCCCAGACAGGGCACCCACAGGGACCTCAGGGGCTCTTTCTTCATCAGCTCCTCTTCCTTACTCTGTCACAAAGGAGTGGAGCACCTTCACCAGAGGATTATGGCTAGGAGGCCAGAGCAGTGCCCAAACACAACAAGCTCTTCACATAACAGGAAAAGAGGAGGCCCAGGCAGACCTCCAACTCTCCCCTGAGGTTAGAAGGCTCTGAAGAACACACTGACCTTTGCTACCTGCTGGCAGACAGAGCAGGGCTGCAGGAGGCTTAACTTACTAACACATCACAGAGGCATTTCTAGCCACCTTTCTTTTCCTGCCTCCAAAAGGCTCTGTGAAGAACCAACCACCCTTGTACATTTTTGTTTCATAGGGTCAACATTTCTACAGAATACCAATTGGAGAACATCCACCTGAGTACATCAGGTGCAGCTCAGGAGGAGGGTTCAGCACCAGGGAAGAGCCGGTAACAACTCAGCCTAGCAAGAAACAAGGGCACAGAGAAGCCTTCAGCTGAGAATTCAGAGCCCTTCTGGATGTTTCACTCCCTGTTTTGTCTCCACATCCAGAACTGCCTTCAGCTCCCAAGGCAAATGACCTCCAGCACTCCTGGATTTGGGGAAGCATTGCCCTGCTTCCCAGAGCCAACCAAAGCCTGGGCTCCCTGGAGCTGGCTTCCCCACTGCCCCTTTAACCCCATTTTGAAACTACCACCCTCACACCCAGTCCTCAACTTGCTTAACTCCAAGAGAACATGAACTTTCCCCCTGGCTGCAAAGGGCAACATCATAAAGCATGTTGCTTTGGGCCATACTATCCGAAATCCTTACTTAGCTTTGACTTGAAGTGTTTTGTTGCCTGAAAACCCCAAACAAAGCAGCAACACAGACCAGGGTGAGCAGTAAAAGAGCAGTTAGGAAGGAAAACAGTACAGCAGGACAGAACACATTCACAAACGATGGGATCTCTCCTCCTCCATCCCATAACCAGATCAGGCTGCAAGCCTCCACCCAGCAGTGAGCAGAGGAACAAAGCAGAACCAGCTGCCACTAAACTCCTACCAGAGACGAGCTGCTCTTGCTCTTTGCTGCACAGAGCAGAGCACAGAGGAGCAGCCCCAGTCTGGACACAAGGAACACACGTAACAGGGGGAGCAGATCATCTTCAGGCATCAGATGATGTGGGGAATGATTACTACACAGAGTTGCTTTGCAGCCTGGGAATGCATAAAGCCATTTCAGCTGTAGCTCCCAAGAACAAGTTGACTGCAGCCTCACAAGCCAGGCATTTGCTTCAGAGATGCCACTTCAATGGAAGTACAAATCCATCCGTGCCACTTAAGAGTTTCCCCCCTTAGACTTCACGGACAGCGATGCCTCCAAACTCCACAGCTCAGCAGGGGGCTGATTCACTGAGCCAGGCTTCCCTTCTGACCTGTCCACAGCTCTCGGAGCTCCACCTTACAGCCAAGATCCCTCAGAGCAGCTTTGGCCACATCATCACAGTCCCTGTGTGCTGCACGAGCTGAGGTGATGAGGTTCTCAGCTCCCATCTCCAGGATAGGCTGAGAGAAGTCTCGGCTCCTGGAGACCAGGTTACGGATCAGCATGCAAGCCTGTTTCTGAGCAGAGAGGAGAAGGAGATGGGTTAGTGTCTCCTCTAGGAAACAGCACCCAGCAGGTCACTGAACAAACAGCTCTGCCTCGAAATAACCAACCTCTTCTGGGCAGCCACATGCAGGAGGCTGCAGTCAGCCAGCCAGCCAGCCAGCCAGCACCAGGGGGCTGCAGCCAGCCAGCCAGCCAGCACCAAACTATTTGCTGGAAGAATAGAATCTATGGACAAAAGGCTGGCTGCTATTTTACCTTCAAGTTTAAAAAGAAACTCTCCTGCTTCTGTCAGAAGAGCAGCAAACCTCAAACACCAGCCAGGCAACACCAAGGAATTCTTTAAGTCAGGACTTCAGATGCAGCCTCACTAGAGCAGAGTAGAGGGGAAAGAAAACCTCCCTCAAAGTCACTTGAGCCTTTGAAACCTCAGCTAAACTTTGCTCTGATCACATGGGGGTGACAGATGCAGGAACCCTGCACCTAGACACTGCATTCCCAACAGACTCAGAACCTTTGGTGAAGTAAAGGGACAAAAATCTCAAGGCAGGAGTGAATTCAGCCAGCACCAATCCTGATTAAATAATGAAATGCTCTGTGGCAGGTACCTGTACAGCCACTTCTCGTGGGTGTGCTTTCATGGCCTGCAGAGCTGCCAGTGCCCCTCCACCTTCCATGATGACATGACAGTTCTCCGGCTTGCGCAGAGCCAGCATGCACAGAGCTGCACAGCCTTGCTCACAGATCTGCAGGACAAAGGGGGAAGAGACATTCACTGCCTGAAAATGGTGCTTTAAGGAGAACACCAAAAAGTGTTAGAAGTTGGTCTTCTTTTCTAGCAATTTGTTAAATGCAGTTTTCTCAACTGAGCTGTATCCTGCTGCTTTGGCATGTACAGCAAGAGGTATGTGACTGTGCACAGGATCTACCTGATTCAGGAACAAGAACAGAGAATCCCTAAATTTCAGCATGGGGAGGATGGGAAGGGACCTCTGGGGATCAGCCAGCCCAACCCCCCTGCTCCAGCAGGGGCACCCACAGCAGCTTACCCAGGGTCACCTCCAGCTGCCTTGGCAATCTCTCCACACAAGGAGACTCCACAGCCTCTCTGCAAAGCCTGGGCCAGGGCTCCAGCACCCTCACACCAAACAAGCTTCTCCTCCTGCTCAGCTGGAACCTCCTGCCTTCCAGTTGTTGCCCAGCGCCTCTTGGCCTGGCCCTGGGCACAGTCTGGCCCCGGGCACAGTCTGGCCCCAGCCTCTTGCCCAGCATTGAGCAGCACCCCTCTGGGGCTGCTCTTCTCCAGGCTAAGCAGCCCCAGGGCTCTCAGCTTTTCCTCCTGCCAGAGCTGCTCCAGTGCCCTCAGTATCTTGGGAGCCTCTGCTGGGCTCTCTCCAGTAGTTCCTTGTCTCTCTGCAACTGGAGACCCCAGAGCTGGACCCAGGACTCCAGCTGTAGCCTGAGTAGGGCAAAGCAGAAGGGGAAGAGAACCTCCCTCAACCTGCTGTCACACTCTTCTTAATGCACCCCAGGAGCCCATTGGTCTTCTTGGCACATTGTTGGCTCATGGTGAATTTGCTGTTCACCAGCACTCCCAGGTCCATCTCCAAAGCCCTACTGAAGTGGCCCTCCACATCTTTACATTTACACAAAGATTTGCCAAAGCAACCACTCTACAACACCCAGATGTTAAACTGCTCAGTGGCACTTAGTCAACAGCTGTGCTAAGAATCTCTCTGCTCTCAGCACAAGCCATTTATCACAAGTCAGAGCAACACCTTGGGTTGTTCCCCTACACAAGACAAGTTACCTTAGGGATCCCAAACCTGACCTCCATTCCCAGGCCTAGCTGGCCATCATCAAGCAGTTAGATGTGTACCTGAGGGTTGCCAAGGTGATGGCTGATAGCAAGCACGATGAGGTCTGTTCCCCCAGCGCTCACAATGGCATCTTTCACCTCGTCGTTGCCTGCAATGGCTCGGATGGCACTCAGCACCTGCTTCACCACGTCCTGTGCTCCCCAGGAGGGAAAGAAACAGCTTAGAGAACTGCAAGGAGAATCTTACAGACTGCTGAAAGTCGACTAGAATATCCCCCAGCAACTCCATGCAACTGGCACTGCCAGTAATGCTGAGGAGCAACACTACTCTCAGCTGCTTAACTCTCAGGTTTAGAATCATCTCTAAGATCATGGAGTTCAACTGCTAATCTAACACTGCCAGGTCACCTCTGAACCATGGCCCTCAGCAAAATCCATTCCTTTAAATCCTTCCAGGAATGGTGACTCCACCACTGCCCTAGGCAGCCTGGGCCAATGTCTAACAACTCTTGTAGGGAAGAAATTTTTCCTGATACCCAACCTAAACCTCCTCTGGCACAAGTTAAGGCTGCTTCCTCTTGACCTATAAATTGTTCCTTGGGAGAAGAGCCCAAGCCCCACCTGGCTCCAGCCTCCTTTCAGGGAGTTGGAGAGAGGGAGAAGGCCTCCTCTGAGCTTTCTCTTCTCCAGGCTAACCAACCCCAATTCCCTCAGCTGCTCCTCACAATACCTGTGCTTTAGAGCCTTCCCTAGCTTCATTGCTCTTCTCTCTTTGGCAGAGGTTTCCAAAGCAGCTTAAAGAATCAAATATCAGTCCTCCAGCACCTAACTCACTCCTCTTGAATCTCTCCTAGCTAGAACTGTGGAAAACTAGCTCAGCTTTTCTGGAGGCAGGCAGAGTTCTGCACATGGAGCACGGAGGACAGAAGTAGTAACCATGAGAAGGAACCTAAGAATCAGTGCATTCCTCTCTCTCAGGGCACATGTAACCTGACTCTGTACCTATGGCTGTTAGCTGGGATGCATGGTTGGGTTTCAACCCCAACTGCACCTGAAATAAAGCTAGTTGAAGGCCTGTTCCCAGGCAGGACTCCAAACTGAAAAGCACAACCCCTGCTCCCCAGGAGACTCCATCTGGCTCACCGGGTGGTCGATGCAGTCAGCCAGGAGAGCCACCATGAAACTCAAACCACCAAGGTCCACAATCTCTTGACAGAATTCATTCCTGACAGAGAGGCGAGAAAGGGTGGCACAGATTTCACTGAGAACACTGGAGTGAGCTGGGAATGCTGCAGAGGAGAGATGATGAATGCAGTAACTAGGAGCAAGGAGGAGTGCTGCAGAATCAGGGGTGGTTTGATTTGCTTCATTAACAAAGAAAGGAATGGGAAAGGGTGCTTTTCACTTCATAGATTTGCAACAGCACAGATGACATCCTGGGCACTCTGTCTAGACTAAGACCACAGTGCTGCACCTCTGCAAGGATAATGGGCCTGCAAACCTGCACTGGGCTATAAAACACTTCCTAGGCAGACTGACAAACAGCTCTGCTACCCACCACCCTGGTGCTGCTGAGAGCTTCTGGAGTACTTGTTATTTCCCTCTCTCAGGGCACATTTCATCCAAAGAATGACACATCATTTCAGCGGCAAGTTTCTGACCCATCTCTGGGGAGCTTCAAGTTACATGAGAGCAGAGTTTTGAGAGAAGCAAGCAGAGATGCTTCCAAATGAGGAGCAACAGCCAGAGGATTCATTTTACCTTTTGCAGCTTCAATGAGGACTCTTAAGCCATCGTTTTCCAGCACAATCATCTTGGCATGATCGTGAGCGTGCCCAAAGGGCACCCGAATGTCATCATCGAAGGTCATGACCCTGAGTGCTGAGGAGGCTGTTCTGACCACATCAGCACTGTCTCCATGCTGCCTGATAGCTCCAGTTAGCAGGGGTAGGACTCCACCCTTCACAAAGTCCTGCCTGTTCTGCTCGTGCTTCAGGCAGGCGTGGCGAACGCAGCGGATCCCGGCCAGCGTCAGCTCCGCATCCTCCCTCTGCTCCTTCAGAGTTTGGAGCAGGAGATCCTGGCCAGCAGAGTCCAGCAGGTCTGGTTGCCCATCCAAGAAGGCAGACAGAGTGGCAAAGGCTTTCAACATTAAATTCCTGTCTCCTGAAGCCAGCTGGCAGGCAGAGAAGAGCACGGAATAGGCACCGTTCTGGCCAGCTAGGTAGCGGAAAGCCAGCTGCTCTTTGCACTGCTCAGCGAAGACCAGGAGCTGCTCGGCCACCTCTGCCAGGTCAGAGTCTGCAACAGCTCTCCCCAGGGAATCTAAAGTCTGAAAGAAGAGAGGAAGAGTTAATTTTTGAGCTGAACTGTCAGAGAACAAGAGCAGTTCACAGAATTATAGACTCATTAAGGTTGGAAAAGACTTTGAAGATTATCAAGTCCAACTGTTAACCTACCACTGCCAGGTCACCACTGACCCATGGCCCTCAGCACCACAGCTCCAGGGCTTGGAAACCCCTCCAGGGATGGGGACTCCACCACTGCCCTGGGCAGCCTGGGCCAGGCCTTGACAACCCTTCTGGGGAAGAGATTTTCCCTAATACCCAACCTAAACCTCTCCTGGCACAGCCTGAGGCTGTTTCCTCTTGTCCTATGGTTGTCATCTGGGAGAAGAGCCCAACCCCTATCTGGCTCCAACCTCCTCCCAGAGAGCTGCAGAGAGTGAGAAGGTCTCCCCTGAGCCTCCTCTTCTCCAGCCTAACCAAGCCCAGTTCCCTCACCTGCTCCTCACAACACTTGTGCTCTAGACCCTTCCCCACCTTCCTTGCCCTTCTCTGGCCACACTCCAGCACCTCAGTGTCCTTCTGGCAGTGAGGAGCCCAAACCTGAGCCCAGGATTGGAGGTGTGGCCTCCCCAGTGCCCAGTCCAGGAGGACAGTATCTGCCCTAGGTCCTGCTGCCACAAGCCATGAGGCTGTTGGCTTTCTTGGCTACCTGGGCTCCCAGTTCTTCATAGTCAGTCATATGTCTTTATTTATAACAGTATTCTTGTTTTAAATTGAAAATCAGTTTCAGATGGAAGTCTCTGCATCTCCTAGGTTCACAGTGCAAGCCAGCTCTTTGAACTTTCATATTATTCCTAGTTTGCTGACTATGGGATTGGCTGCTTCTTGAAGAGCTCACAGAGGAAAGGGACAGAGGCAGGAGCAGAAGGTGTCTCACTAGTCTTAGTCTATTACTTGACCCATTATACAGCCCTGATACTAAGAAGACAACGTTCATGTGTGCTCCTACCAGCAAAATCTGATGCTTTTGCCCATTTTCAGAGGCAGGCTGCCTCACAGCTTTCACAATATTGCTTAGGTCAACACCTAAAAGGAAGAACAAAGCCAAGATTAACATTAGTTACAGGAGCTTGGGTACAATTCATCACGTTAACCACAGAGAACAAAGATGAACTTCTTGTAAAGGCTGGATCAATGCACAAAGATGCTGAAATGTGCCTGAAGTTCTGCCTGACTAGGATGGTCAAATATGTTCTGGAACAAAGCATCAATTCTAGCTAAATGTCAACTGGGGGAAAAAAAGAAGTAGTTGAATTTCATTGACCAAACTGCACTCTGCAGTTTCACTCAAAGCAGTTTTTCAGCCATCGTTACACCATGAAACTAGGTTAGCAGGAGCAGTGGCTGTGTTCCCCTTCACAAAAGCTTCTTTTCAACCCTGGATAATCAATCTTTGCATGCAAGTTCTCTTAAGTTTTAAGATCTATAAAACCTGATTCTGTAACAATCTGAACTGCAAAAGCAGAAGAAATTACAGTACCTTGGGACTCAAACTGCTGCACAGCTTCTCTCACAGCCTCTTCTGGATCCATTTCAAATTCTGTTATGTTTTCTTGCACTGCATCATCAAACGTTTCCTGAGCAATCTGTTTCGACCCCATTTTACTCGAATGGGACAAAGTGCCACCTCCTCCTCCTCCTGCCATGAAGATAGTCCACAACTAGTTTGGGTGCAAAACCTTCTAACATTAACCAGAAACAAAGAACGGGACTCGGCTCGTTTTCAAAAGAAAAGCACAGAACTCAAAAGCAAAAATACATGGTCAAAGGGAAGACTGTTGTGGTTTTGGTTTATTCTGAGGCAAAACCATACCAGTGAAAAGAAATCAGGGAGACCATCAGAGTTCCAGTATTTGGCTGGGGAAGCTATTGCTGCTCTGGGTGTGTTACCGTGACACGGCTCTCACTGCAGGGGCACGGTGGGCAGCCTGCCCGTACACCCACAGCCCTGAACCCCGCACCCTTGAGGGCTAGCGCGGCCCCCAGCCCCTCACCCTCCTCCATCCCCGCTCCCACCTCAGGGCCCGCCTCATCCTCGCACCCGCAGCAGGCCCGGCCGCCCAGGTGGATCCTTCCCCTCGGCTTTCTACTGAGCCTTGGCCCTGAGGGCCTGGAAACCGCGCGGAGGTAGTGTGGGGAAGCTCCAGGCTAGACAAAGGACCTCGGCTCTCCTCACGACCCACCTCCTTCCCCCGACGCCCGCCGCGCCGTTCCCCGACGGCCTCCTCCAGCCTGACAAAGAGGAACGGCCTGAGGGAAAGGGCCCTTATCGGCCACCGTACACCCGCCCACGTGGGCCCGCAGGAGGCGGCGCTAAAAAGACCTCCCCGCGTCCTCCTGCGTGAGCGCGCCGCGCGTGCCCCTGCTCCCCACACGCACCCCCGTGCAGCCCTCGCCCTTTGGCGCATGCGCAGTATGCGGGAACGCACCGAGCAGCGTCCGCACGCCACCGGCAGCCCCGAGGCCCTCACCGACGGAGCGGGAGGTTGCGAGCTATCTCCGCTCGCTGCTCCCCTCCCGGGGCCGCGCCCTCACCGTTAGTAAAGCCCCGCGTTAAGGCCCCGAAACTGCTCGACTGGAGGGGAATAGGGGGGAGGAGAGGGAATGAGGAGGCGGTGCCTGCGTGGCGGCAGGCCCCACGCTGCGGGGGTGCGGAGAGGCAAGGGCAGGGCGAGCAGCCTCTCGCGGGAGCTGCTGGGAGATTCCCGGGTGGCTGGGAGGCTGCGGGCCCGGGGCGGGGGCCNCTTCGTCTTCCCGTGGGGTGGTGGGCGACAAGCTCCCGGGGGTCGCCCGGTGAGGGGCGAGAAGGCGGGAGGTGGCCGCGCTTTCCCCTCACGCTGTGTAGGGAAGCGGCGAAAGGAGCTTGCCCCCCGTACCCCCACACCGTGAATCCGCCCTGTTGGGGCTGAGGGGGTGGAGTGGGGATCACCGGGAAGCCGGGAAGGTGCTGGCAGCGTTAGAGGCTCGGTGGGCAGCGGGAGGAGCCTCCCCTGCGCCCAGGCCCTGGTCAGGGACGGCTTTGTGCTGGTTTGATACAGGATAAAAATGGCCTCTCGGCGGATTACACGGGAGACGTTTGATGCTGTGGTGCAGGATAAAGTTAAACGGTATCGCATGGACCGGAGTGATGCTCTCGAGGACACCATCCATCATTTTAAAGGTAACAGAACCCGGACATGACATGCCATGGGTGACACCAGGGGTTCTGGGAACAGCTACAGGCCATTTCTTGCCTTCCCTTTACATATATTTGCCTAAAACGTGGAGTTGTGCTGGTGTTTTTCCACATCCGTTTTTATTTCAGAGGCTAATAGCTTGTTGTGACTGATGCTCTTTCAATGTGGAATGCAAATTCCAGGCAGAGAAAATAAAAATGAATTTTAAACAAAGGAATTCTGTTCAGGCTGCATCAGAGAGTGGGTCCAATTTCAGGGAGGTCTCCAGAGACATCACTGCAGGATGGAATTCTGTGGATGTCTGATTAAGTTAAATAAATAAAGGAGTGAATTTGAAGCCTTGGAGTCTTTGTATTGCATGCTGTTTGGGGAGAAAAAGCTAAAAGCAGGTCATGAATCCTGTGAACATATAGAAGACATCTGCACATTCTGTTCTCAACTTGATACATGAAAAGTCTAGAAAAATCACTGAGATTATTCAGAGGAAAATAGAGAGTTTGAACATGAGATCTGTTTTCTTAAAGTTGTGAAAGCTCTGAGGAGATAATGTATTTAAAATACTTCATTTCTTGAAGTATTCTTTCTAAATTTAACTACTGGGGTTGGGGAAGAGGGAACTCTCAGATCATCTGCAGGAGATCCCAGCCTCTATATCTTTCATCTCAGGGAATTGTGTATCAGTTTGTAGAGGACATGATGGCCAACTCAGCTGGGGGATTCTGACATCCAGTCTGGAAACAGGACGAGTTTTTGATGTTTTTGACATCTGAGAAATCCAGCTAGGAGCATTTTGAGCACAACATTAGCACCTTCCTAGGCTGAAAGTTGGGAGCAAGAAGGAAATGGTGTTTATAGTAGAACTTGTGTTTCAGCTTTGTTGGGAGCAGACCTTTCAATACATCATGGATGTGGATCCTAGCTGAAGAAGGGGATATTTAGACTGGAGATTAGAAGGAGGTTCTTTCCCTAGAGGGTGCTGAGGCACTGGAACAGGTTGCCCAGAGAGGCTGTGGCTGCCCCATCGCTGGCAGTGTTCAAGGCCAGGCTGGATGTGGCCCTGGGCAACCTGCTCTAGTGGGTGGCATCCCTGCCCGTGGCAGGGGTGTTGGAGCTGGATGATGTTTAAGGTCCCTTCCAGCCTGGGCCATTCTAGGATTCTATGATATGATGATCATGTTGTCATGTGTGTTCAGGCATTGTTAGTCATGTTTTTGCTTATTGTCACTTCCTTCGAAGGATGGAAGAAAGCACATGGGAATCTCCTCAACTTCTGGATGTTTCCTGCTCTTCAGAAGTTTTGTCTGTTTATTAACGATTCTTTTCTTGGTAGTACTTGCAGTGCATTGAAGTGTTTGTGTTCTTATCATGGCAGCTCATCCAAGGCCAGTCCCAAGACCACGCTACGAAGAGAGCTTCCATGCTGACGGAAGATACGCTCACGACAACTCCCAGCACCACCCCCACGACGACTGGACCGAAGAACCTGGAGATGACTACCCAGGGCCTTCTTACAGACCTGCCAGCCCTCTCCTGAGGAAAGAGAACTACTACCATGAACAGTATGGGCGCCCAGCGTCTCGGGAGCGGGAGTTTGGCCACCCAGCATCTCGGGAGCGGGACTATGGGCACCCAGCGCCCCACGAGCGGGACTATGGGCACCCAGCGCCTCGCGAGCGGGAGTACGGGCACCCGGCTGCCCACGAGCGGGACTACGGGGGCCTGGCTTCTCATGAGCAGGACTATGGCCCTCCTGACTCTTGGGAATCCACTGGGCCCCCTGAAACTGACTTTAGTTCTTCAGATCTTTTAGGTGATTTTAGATCCCCGGGGCTGATGGGAGAGGACTATGGCAGCATGGAGAATCAGGAGTACGAGGTGGACTTTGGGGTTCAGGCTGACAGTGAGTTCCGGCCCCCGATCCGGAGGGGGGCCATGGGCAGGGGAAGGGCTCTGCGAGGCAAGCGCATTGCAAGGGGTGTCGTTAAGACAAAAGTATTCAAAGGAGATCTCAAAATTCCCCTGAAGAGGTGGAACACTAAAAAGCTGCAGCCAGGCCCTGAGCAGGAGCCAGCTCTGCAGCCTGAGCAGATGCCAGAAGCTGCTGAACGACCAAACCAGAGGCCGGTGACCCTCCAACGCCCTAATCCAAAGTTACCTCCTCACCCTAATCAGAGGCCAGCTCTGATTCCAACCCAGAGACCTCTCCTCCGGCTCCCAAAGCCTGCCCACGTTTTCAGAAATCTCAGCTTTGACCTGGTGGATAAATCAGACATTTTTTCAACCTTTGGGATAGAGATCATAAAATGGGCTGGCTTCCATGCCATCAAAAATGATGCAGAGTTCTCTCGCCTCTTTGGAGCTCTCTTTGAGCTGGAGACAGAGACCTGTGCCAAAATGCTTGCTTCCTTCAAGTGCTCCCTCAAGCCAGAGCACAGAGATTACTGTTTCTTCACGATCAAGAGTTTACAACATGCTGCTCTGAAGACTCCCAAAGTGGACAATGAGTTTTTAAACATGCTCTTGGACAAAGGTGCTGTCAAAACCAAAAACTGCTTCTTTGAAATCATCAAGCCCTTTGATAAATACATCATGAGGCTGCAGGATCGGCTCCTGAAGGGGGTGACGCCGCTGCTGATGGCCTGCAACGCTTACGAGCTGAGCGTCAAGACCAGTGGCTTTGGGAACCCCAGGGAAATGGCAAGTGCTTTTGAGACCACTGTTTCTCTCTGTAGGAAGTCTTTAGCCCTTCTGGGGCAGACCTTTGCCCTAGCATCTGTTTTCAGGCAAGAGAAAATACTTGAAGCTGTAGGGCTCCAGGAAATGGCTCCAGCACCGACGTTGTTCCCCAACTTTGATGACTCGACGTTGTTTGGAAGAGAGTACATTGAAAACCTGAAAGCTTGGCTGGAGAAGAGTGGCTATCCCATTCAGATGAGAAAAACTGAGCCAGAGGCCACAGCACAGCTTCAGAAACCCTCTCCTGACACAGAAGTTAAAAGTGAGTGAACTGGTGTAAGATCAGCAAATCGTAGGAAGGTTAGAGCTGGAAGGGGCTGTTAAGAGGTCACCTAGTCCAACCTGCAGGCAGCAGGGACATCTCCAACTAGATGGGGTTGCTCACAGCCCCAACCAACCTGAGCTGGGCTGGTTCTAGGGATGGGACATCTCCCACCTCTCTGGGCAACGTGTTGCAGCCTTTCAGCACTCTGACAGTGAAAAACGCCCTCCTTCCATCCAGTCTATGTCTGCCTCCTTTAGTTTAACCCATCTCCCCTTGTCCTAGCACAACCAGCCTTGCTAAAAGACTGTCTCCACCATCTTTGCAGGGTAGAACTCCTCTATTTGTCACTAGCATTTCATCCTAAGTGTTGTGGTTTCATTAGCTCAGGAATTCCTAGTTCTGGGAATGCCATGTAACCCCTAGCAGTGCCGAGGCAGGTAGTAAACACTACCTGTTGTAGCAATGGCTTTCAGCTTTCTGGATGAAAGCATGTCACCTCCCTCCCCTCTCCTGCATGTGCTTCTGCTTTAAACCTAGGATTATCACCTTGTGCCCTTGGCTGCTCAAGCTTTGCAGCCTTGAGGTAGGGAGGCCAGGACCAAAGCTCTAACTGCCTGCACCGTGGGGGAAGTATTTACTTAGAAGCAAAGTTGAAGATGTTAGCATTACCACTTGGATTGGATGCAGGCTTGTTTCTTTGAAGCTGCTAAGAGGAATACCCTCTCCTCTGCTGTATGAGGCCACTAGTTCATCCTCTCTCAAGCATCCTTCCTCATGACTCTGCTCACCTGCTTTTCCCTCCTTGAACTTCAGCTCCTTCCACTGGGAGCTCTTGCAGCACTGCCACTGAATGGCAAATGATTTGGAGCTCAGCCCTTCAGAGTAGTGTTCAAATACATTTATTTTGCAGAAAATCCTTTTGGTGCAAGAAGTAATGGCCTGTTAAAGGATGCCTTAGCTTGCCCAGGGTGCAAAGGATGAGTCTCTTAACCCACAAGGTATCTCCTACTAAACTCTTCTAGAATCTTGAGTTAAGGAAACAAGCGGAAGGTTCCTATGGTTTCCTTGCTATATCCTAGTATTAAGCACAGCATTTTTTGTGTTAATATCTTGGGAAGATGCAAGTGTCAGTGTGTCAAAGCATAGAGAAAGGATGCTCTGTTGGTGGTCTGTTGCTGAGCAGGAGAGTGACTACATTTGGTTTCTCCCCCAGCCCCCCAGCGAGCTGACCGGAGAGTTGTGGAGACCATCGAGCAGCTGGTGAATGGCATTGTTTCAGGAACCCTGTCTGCCAAGGAGAGGAGTGCTCAGAAGAACTGCCCTGACTACTGGTAGGTGTGTTGGAGCAGTGTCTTACACTGCTGCTCTCTGATGAAGATGTTTGGGATAGAGCTAAAGTCAGTATCTCATTGGGTGGGTGTAAGATCAAAGACTTAGGTACAAGCAGGCAGTTTAAAAAGGGATCCTCAGCCAATTGTGCTTCCTGATGGCCCTGGGTATTGTCCTGTTGCTTCTGGTTTGTCTAGCAGACCAGATTCCTTTTGATCTCTCAACAAGGACTGTGTGTCAATGCAAACACAAGAGGTTCAAAGCAGTTTCCATTGGGGAGATGAAAACAGTAAGCAGATGTAGTTAACATAAACCCAGACAGCAAAGTAACAGACTTAGAGAGCTAGTGTTGTGTGACTGATGTTGGGAAGGGAAAGCTGAGACATTTCCAAGTGTAATGAGCTTTTCTTGTGACAGTCTCTCTTCATGTGTGAATTGCAGCAGGGCTGATTAATTACTGCCCAAATGATTTCTGTCAGACCCCCCACTGGTGCTTGACATACTTACTGCTGAAGGAGTGGTGGTGGCTGGTAGGAGAAGAACCTCTGCAGGCTGATGTTGCTGTAGCAACTTGGGGGTACCTCTAGGAATCGATGGCTGCTGAGTTTCTGATCTGAGCATTTGAGGTCAGTTGTGCTTTCACCTCATTTCTGTGTTGTTATTTAGGTTCTTGTCTGATGAAGATAGTCTGGAATACAAGTACTACAGGCTGAAGTTGTCAGAGGTGCAGAGGCAGACCTCATCTGGAAAGGAAGCAGGTGCTGAGGGCAGAACACTGGAGGAATCTGCAACAGAATCAGTCAGGGCCATGCTGTATGCCAGGAAGGTTGCAAGTATCAAGAGAAGGCTGTTTAAAAGGAAAAAGCTTGGAGTCACCACCCAGCGTGGGACTGGAGGAAGGAGGCTGAGGAGAGCAACCATTGGGACACAGACTGTGCTCTCAGCTGGCACTGTGCTGAAGCACCAGGACAAACACCTTCAAGGCTCAGGCCAGTCAAAGCCTTCTGGAGCAGAAAGCAGCCTGTCTGAGAAGAGCTCTCCCCTTGATACCACCTCATCCCCACAGTGTGCCACCAGCTCAGAGCTCTCTCTGCCAGCAGAAGAAAAGGCAGAATCTGAAGCTTCAGGAGCACCACCTGAACTTTCCTCTTCGTTGTCCTCTCAGTTTCCTGATGGTAAGTGAAGATTCAAGATAAGGTTTGAAACTGTAAATTCTAGGGATAAATGTGCTGCTGGGAACTCTCCAAATCACTTCTTTGGCTGAAGGAGATTGGGCTCCCCTGGAGTGGCCTTGCAGCACTGGAGCTCTAGGTAACAACCATTCTGTTTCTTGCAGTGGATGCTAAAACAATGGAAACTGCTGAGAAGCTGGCCAAGTTTGTGGCTCAGGTAGGACCAGAAATTGAGCAGTTCAGCATAGACAACAGTGCAGATAACCCAGACCTTTGGTGAGTAACCTGCTCATTTATCTCTCTAAATGGGCCAGCAAGAAAAATCAAACTGCATCTAAACAGCTACTGAGAAGATGCTTCCTTTTATTACTTGTTGAGATATATGCTTTTATTCAATGTGTTTAGGAGCAGAGGATTTTGAGCAATACTCCCTGTTGTCCTGAGCAGCACCTTCATTAATGGTGAATATCTGAAGTACCTAAGAAAGAAAAGCACTTCTCTTCCCTCTCTACTCTGCCCCTGGGGCTGCTTAGCCTGGAGGAGAGCAGCCCCAGAGGGGAGCTGCTCAGTGCTGAGCAAGAGCTGAAGGCTGGGGGCAAGAGGCTGGGGCCAGACTCTGCTCAGTGGTGCCCAGGGCCAGGCCAAGGGGCACTGGGCACCAACTGGAAGCCAGGAGGTTCCAGCTGAGCAGGAGGAGAAGCTTGTTTGGTGTGAGGGTGCTGGAGCCCTGGCCCAGGCTTTGCAGAGAGGCTGTGGAGTCTCCTCGTGTGGAGAGATTGCCAAGGCAGCTGGAGGTGACCCTGGGCAAGCTGCTGTGGGTGCAACTGCTGGAGCAGGGGGTTGGGCTGGCTGATCCCCAGAGCTCCCTTCCAGCCCTCCCCACGCTGGGGTTTGGGGATGCTATGAAGTGTGTTCATGCACTAGTAGATGTAGCTTTGAATTTTCTCTCCTCTGTCATCAGTTTGCATCTTGGAACAGTGTTCTGCCAAAACATTTTCAATCTCCAAATGCTACAGTGAGGCTTGGATTCCAGAGGCCTGAGTGCTCTGGTGCAAACCAGCCCAGGTTCTGCTCTCCTACTCACACTGTGCCAACAAAACCCCAGCCCCATTATCTCTTCTGCCTCTCAGAATCAATACCCTTGCTTCCACATGACTGGAATTTAGAAGACCTGAATTCCCTTCTGGGGCCTGTTGTTTCCCTCTGGGTCATCCACAGCCAGCATTTTGGTTTAGTTTCTCCCTCTGTATGATGAAGGGAATTGCGGGGAGCTCTTCCCAGCACAGCAGGGGAAGTGCTGAGCTAAGCAGCCTGGAAGGAGTGAGGAGCATGGCTGCAGTTCTTGGTGCCTGCTGGGGGTGGGGAATCCTGCAGTTCTCCAGGAAGCACACCTGAAAGGCCATTCAGAAGGGATTCCTTTCTGCTGTCTTGCTTCCTGCTAGCTGAAGCAAATCTCCTTCTGATGCTCTTTTCCCTGTGGTTTTTGCTCAGGTTTCTGCAGGACAGAAACAGTTCTGCTTTCAGATTCTACAGAATGAAGGTCTATGAGTTGTGTCCAGCTATTAACTTCAGTGCTGTCTCAGAAGCAGCTGATGCTGGGGAAAGTGCTAAACAAGAGAGGAATGTGGATATTTCAGAAGAGGAAGAGGAGGAAGAAGAGGAGGAGGAAGAAGATAATGAGGAGGAAGCCGAATTTGAGGAGGATAGCTGCCAGCCTTTGGAAGAAATGGAGCAAGCAGAGGAGGGAGAAGAGGATGACATGGCAGCAGGTAGAAGTGTGGAAAACCTAGCTGAAGAGATGGTTTCCAAAAGAGGAGAGGAAATTTCAGCAGGTGACATGCAGCTAGCCACATCCTCTGATGGTGCTGTACCAACTCTGTCGACACAGGCATCAGCTCCTGCTCCTGGCAGCCTCTTTCCTCGCAAGCGAATCAGCAGCAAGTCTCTGAAAGTTGGCATCATTCCTGCCTCCAAAAGGATTTGCCTGATAGAAGAGCCAAAAGGTGAGGGTCCCTTCTGAGATGGTTCCTAGGGATCAGTGCAGAATTCCTGGCTTTATGTGCTTTGGTGCTGTTACTGGCTAAAGAGTGGCATTTCTCTAGTGCAGAAGTGAAGGCAGTGTTGGCTTGCGAGGCTCCTGCAGCTGGCAGAGAAGTTATGTGACAGTTCTTGTGTGATAGAGCAATAGCAAAGTCTCTGTCCAACATCATTCCTCAAATACTCTCCAAGTGTATGTGAATGTTGTCATAGAATTGCCAGAGTTGGAAGGGACCTTAAAGATCATCTAGTTCCAACCCCCTGCCTGCCAGGGACACCTCCCACTAGAGCAGGCTGCCCACAGCCCCAGCCAGCCTGGCCTTCAAAGCTTCCAGGGATGGAGCTGCCACAGCCTCTCTGGGCAACCTGTGCCAGTGTCTCCCCACCCTAACAGTGAAGAACTTCCTCCTAATCTCCTGCCTAAATCTCCCCTCCTCTAGTTTGCATCCCTTCCCCCTAGCCCTATCCCTACCTGACCTCCTCAAAAGCCCCTCCCCAGCTGTCTTGCAGGCCCAACCATTATCCTCTCTGCTGCTTAAAAACCTCTCAGCAGTTTTGGGGAGGTTTGTTTTCTCAGGGGAGGAAGGTTTAACAGACTGAAGTGTTTGACTCAACATGGTCAGAGTTTGGACTCTGTCAGGCCTGGTGAGGGCAGGTCATGCTGTTCTGAGAACTGAGAGAGAAGAGGCTTCCAAGTGATGATCTGTGCCCAGCAGCTCCTTTAACTAATGTTGTTCTTTGCATAATGATTTCTATTGGTGAAGGTTGTCCCCTGTGCTGTGAAAATGATACAGAATAACCTCAGTCCAGGCTGAGTTCTCTAGCAGAGCCTTACAGAAGCTCAAGGAAATGAAAGCTCTAAAGTGCTTGTAGTATATCATCAATCAGTGTATTGCTGGCATCCAGGACTAAATCCATGTATGTACTAATTACCTTGCTGGTGGTGGAGGGGAAGAAACATCTTACTGCTTGGTGGTTTGTGGGGGGGTGTTTTTGTTCTCATTCTTCTTGTAGGGTCTGGTTTTTAGGCCCAGGCATTGAGCTGCAGTTCCACTTCAGCTGTATTTTGGAGTTCTGTAGTAAAACTCTCTTTCTTTACAGCTGAATTTTGTCTTTGGTTTGACTTGCAGTGCATGAACCTGTCAGAATTGCTTATGATAGGCCTCGTGGCTGCCCAGTGACAAAGAAGAAGAAGGTAAAGAACTCCTGTGGTTTGCTGTTGCTTTCTGAGAACCAACTGTCCTCACAGGAGGCAGCCTCTGACAGTGGCATTGTCAGCAGATCTCATCAAAACCTGAAGCCTGATCCTGAGAAAGACTGGGCTTAGTCTGGGGAGAGCAGTGGCTGCTGTCCATGGACTGCCTGGGTCAGAATTCCATAGCTTAGGATCAGAGCAGTGTTGGAAAGCTGTGTGCCAGTCCTGGCTGGACTGGAACTCAACAATAATGAAGTCACAGAACCCTGAGCTGGAAGGGACCCAGTGGAAAACAGGCTGTAATATCCCAAATTTGGTGAGCTGGTTGTTTGACTG
Source organism: Galbula dea (assembly GCA_013399015.1). Taxonomy (NCBI): domain Eukaryota; kingdom Metazoa; phylum Chordata; class Aves; order Piciformes; family Galbulidae; genus Galbula; species Galbula dea. Next base: position 313,499 of record VWZX01000877.1, on the reverse strand, counting down.
CTTGTGTTTGTAACAGGGATGCAGTCATCAGAGCATGCAGCAGTTGGGATTAAAACCAGCACCTTCTGCAAGAGGCAGGTGTCTTTGTTTCCTGGGTTTGGAATGGAATTCAACAGCTTGAGAACCTGAAATATCTATGTGATTTCTTACCACCAGGCCAGGCAGGTGTTTTGCCAGACCCTTGCTGTGCAGCTCCTGTCAAGAGCTGCTCAAAAGATGTTTCTGCATAGCCAGAAATCCAAATACTCCCAGTTTAGGGCAAGGAGGAGCAGGGCTGGAGGAGTTCTTGATGCCTGAGCAACCTGTATACCAAAACCCCCTTTGTTTTTCTCTTCTCTCCATAGAAACCAAAAGATTTAGAGTTCTCCCACAAGAAGCTGACCAACAGGAATGTGGGGTTCCAGATGCTTCAGAAGATGGGCTGGCAGGAGGGACATGGCCTGGGTACCCGAGGGAAGGGCATCAGAGAGCCTGTGAAAGTGTATGTAATGGGAACATCCTGCAGAAAGGTGGCAGCTCTGGAGCAGGCTGGGATTCTCAGAGTAGCTGTGTTTGTCTGAGCCACCTAGAGGTGCTTAGTGCAGTTGGTTTAGCTCCTTCTTGGCCTCTGGCCTCAGCACCCTTGAGCATGGAGACTTCACATGGTTCTCTGACCAGGCTGGGCAAAGTCTGCTCTGGAAGGTGGCTCTTGTCATCACTGAAGGCTGCAGTGTGCAGACCCTTTCCACCTAGGTGCTGCTGCTCTTCAGGAGGTGGCTGTGTTGGTGGTTAGTGTATTTGGGGTTTGTAACACACAGTATTGGCCTGGGGATCTCCTTGCTGCCATGCCAGGTACAAACCTGAACTAGACTGTGTCAGACATGCTGCTCCTAGGTGCAGGCAGCAAATTGAGTTGCTCTCTAGTGATGTGATTCATTCCCCTGCATACTGAAAGAGGTAAGTGCATCTCCCAGAAGGTAAGTGGGTGCTTTTGCCTTTAAAAGACACTTTTGGGTTTGAATCTTCATTTTGGCTTCTCAAGTTGCTGTACCCAGTGTTCTGTGCTGCCAGGATGAAGAATGGGTGATATCTCCTTCACCTCCCTGGCTCAGTCAGGAGGCAGAACCTGGTTTTCTCTCTCTGAACCCATAGAACAAGCTTCCTAGTCCACACACCTAGTCTGTGGTTTAACAGTCTTCTTTCTCCAGGGGTTTCTGTGTTTCTCCTCAGTGCTCCAGTGGCCATCACTGTATGTTCTGTGTTTCCTTCTCCAGCAGCAGATGGGACACTGGGAAGCAGCTTCCCTCCTCTCTAGCTCTCTCTGTGTTCCCCAGTGTCACAACCTTGCTTCTTAACCTCAAACCTTGTGGCAACCACATATATGAGCAGGGGATTTGGGGCTGTTTCTGTAGCTCCTGGCACAAGTTTCTCTGCACCAGTGATGAGCTGCTCAGTTGTATCTGGTCTCAGAGTCCACCACAGCCTTCAGAGTTTCTGGCCCTCTTTAAGAGCTGCAGTTTACATGTGAAAATGAGAGTTTTCTCCCAGCTTGAGTCCCTTGCTGTGTCCCTCCTGTGAAGGCACATGCAAGGAGCAGTGAGGAGCTGCTTTCTGTACCTCTTCCAAGCTTGCTGACCCTTTCTGTCCTGTAGAGAGAGCTCCATGTTCCTGATTATTGTCCTGGTGTTCACCTCTCTGCTTGCCCAGCAAAATAATAACTCTGGCTGTAATAAGTCCAGTGCAGCTGGACATGGCCTTCTGCTTTCTCTGGGTGGTTGTTGTGAGACAGTGCAGGGCTTTTGTTGTTGCTTTGGGTTTCAGTTAGCAGTCTGTAGTCTCTGCTCTTTCCTCCCTTTGTGAAGGCTGCCAGCTCTTCTGTTGGTGCCTTGTTTCAAAGGCCCTGTGCTGTCTAATCTCCTTCTGTGAGCAGGAGGGGATGGATTAAGGAGAGGAGACTCCAGTGCTAGTGCAGAGCATGTCTTGCTCATTCCAGAACACTGGTAGCTAAACCAGGCACATCAGTTGGTGCAGCAAGGAACCTGAAGCCCTGGTTTGGCAGGGAAGCTTCAAGCTTGTCTCTGGCTGTGAGATCCAAGTCCTAGCTGCAGCTCTGAGGAGCTTGGTGCCTGTGTCCCTGCAGAAGCTAAGTGAATTGCAGGGTGACTCCTCCTGGAAATGATGGCTCCAGACATTTCCATGGAGTTTCCTGGGAAGTCTGGGGAGCTTTTCCCTCTCAACCCCTGACAACCAATCTGTCACAGCCATGGCTCTGACCAGTCTTCTGTTGCAAGAGATGTTTTGCAACAAAACCAGCAAACCACAGTCCAAAGGAGAACATTGTTATGGGGTAGAGCCTCCTCTGGGTCCTTGTTTCCTGTCTTTGGGTCAGTGTTTTTGATTCTGAAGTGAGCTAGAAGAGGCACTGGGATGATCTGGCTGCTTGCAAGTGTGAAGCAGCCATTGTGGAATGGCAATAGAAATGGCCTGCTTCAAACAGCTCAGGCTCTGAGAGATGGGAAAACAAAAGGCAAAGTTTTGGGAGGCCTTTTAGGTGATTTTAGCTTGAAGCATAAAATAAATCATCATTTAACTTGATGATGCAGCTGCCAAGGCACACTCAGGGCCATCCTGAATGGGAAAGAGCAGCCAGGGTTTCTGCTGTGGCCTGTGAGGTTGAATTGGCTTTCTGGAGTCTGGGAACACTCCTTTAGTCTTGCACAACGTTCTGCTTGGCTGAAGTGAGCCTATTATTACAGAAATTGGGTGAGAATCATCTCTCTTTATTCTGCTGAAGGTCCTCAGCTGTTAACCCTGAGAGCACAGCAGTCCCTGGTTCAGAACATGGGGCAACCTGGCTTCATGGAGTGAAATCCTGAACAGCTAATGGCACCAGCCTCGGGGTGACACTGGGGCAGAGGCCTCAGTAACCTCAGCCTTGTAATGGCTGTGGTTTAGCCACATAGCCTGGAGAAAGGAGATGAGCTTTAATTATTGGCATCTCTGCATTCTCCTGGGTCCTCCTCTCCACCTGCTTCCAGGGTTGGGAGCTGTTTGGATCAAGAGAGATGACTTAATGACTTCTTTATTTCCTGGAAGAGCAGGAGCTCCAGGTGTTGCCTTGTGCTGTGTATCCTACATGACTTCAGTTTGCTCTGGGTGCTAGAAATGCAGCATAATGTTCCCTTGGTTAAAAGAAAAAGACAAAGCCTCTTTTATCCAGAGCCATGTGGTGTTCCCTGTCCCTTTCTCAAAGCCTCTAACCTCTGCCATGGTTTCAATGTAAGCAGCAGGCACTCGTTGCCCTCTTTTCACCACAGCAGCCTAGCTCCCATCAAGGAAAGCTCATGGAAGAGTTTGAGCTGATAGCTGGCTGTGTTTCCCCTGCTCCCTCAGTATCACAGGAGCCTTTTCCTTCTGGTGGGTGCTTGCATGTGTGATGGGAGGTGGGAACTGGAGCTGCTCTGCTCTGCCAGGTGCCAAACCTCCACTCCCCCTCTCCTCCAGAGCAAGCCGAGTCACTTTCCCCTTGAGAGTTGTGTCTATGTCGGAAGCTGTTGTTTTGATCTCTTCTGCACGTTGTCAAATGTTAAGAGAAACAGAGTGTTCTAACTCTTCATTTTGCTCCCTAGGGGTGCTACCTCTGCAGGGGAGGGCTTGGGTGTTGCAGGGGAAGACAATAAAGAAGATGCATTTGATGTTTTCCGTCAGAGAATGATACAAATGTACAGGCAGAAAAGAGCCAGTAAATAGGTATGTGCCTTGGACACCTCTGCTTTCCCAATGCCTGCAAACATTAACATGCCAGGGCTTTTAGAGGCTTCCTTTGCCAGGAGAATAGTAGTTTCCCTGAATAGAGCTGGCTTCTTAACATGTCATGAGAATCCAGACTGAGGTTGAAGTGCTCTGAGCTGCTGAATTACCCCAAATCTTCCTTTCTAGGTGTGAGTAAGAGACTGGCTGACTAGCAAGCTCCCAGGTGAAAGATCTGCAGCAGAGTTTGCCAGTGTGGAGAACACTTTGTCCTGGAGCAGTGGACTTGAATACTAAATGTATTAAAAGTATTTGCCAAGAGCAGAAGTTAGTCTGGTATTTCATTGTGCAAGCTAACAACCTGGAGCTCATCTTCTGAGGGAGAAACAAGTCATTTTGGTCTCAGAAGTGCCTGCTCCCCTCTCTCTTTGGCCAAGGCTGCCTGTTTGGTCATGGGATGGCTTCCCCAAAACAAACCCAGAGTAACCACCACAAAAACCCTCTGAGCAACCAGCTTTGGCTCTGATCCTTTCTGAAGCCAAGGATCTTCTCCAGTTCAGATCTTCCTGCAAGGCAGTTCAGCTTTTAGGCCATTTCCTTGATGTGCTGATCTTCTGCTCTGCTCCTGGAGTCTGCAGGCAGCAGTTTCCTCCAGACAGCAGGTTTAAGAAGGGTCTCTGCCTGTCTGCTTTACTTGGGGTAGGGTGAAGACCTGAGTTCCTCCGAGGCTCAGAACACTAACCTCTTCCTTGCAGTCCTCAGCTGCTGAGGTTTATCCCTGCAATGCACTAGTCCATATCTGAAGTCTACTTCTTGTTCTTCCAGCTCTTCTCCAACAAATCCTTCAGTCATTTCTTTGCTCCTCAGAGCAGTTGCAGCCATGAGCAGGTGCAAGTCGTGTCTGTAGAGAATGAAGAAGACACTGGGAACCCTCTGGAAGTGGATCACCACCTTTAAAGCCCATCAGTTTCTCTTGCTGTTAAATGCAGGAGTTCTTTTATTGAGAAGCCCCAAGAAATGAGACAAAAACTTGTACTTTTGAGGGACTCTACTGCAAGAGAAGACTGGATTCATCTACTGTGCTTCCACAGACTGCTTGGAGAGGCAGCTTTGAAGACATGAAGGAGCTAGCAGTGGTCAAGGTGCAGGCATTCCTCTCTCCAGCTTGCTCATGGATCTGTGAGTGGATCACTGCAGAGTCTCACTCCACACTTGTTAGCATCCTCACTCTCCATCACTACCTTGCTAAGGCTAGGCAAGAGGCTTCACTTGGCTGTGTTCTCTTTGAAGAGCTGATCTGGAGCTGGAGCATGTTCTGCTCACTAGCAGTGAGTGCTGGCTTGCTCCTGCTCCCATCCTGCACCATGTAGAGCAAAGAGCTTGTGCTACCCCACTAATAGCACCCACACAGTGACCTGGCAACATCTCAACTCCCTAACTGACCCAAAGCTGCAAGAAAATGTCTTCTTCAGTGATCAACTTGCCTGTGCCTGCTGTTTCAAGAAGAAAAAGGAGTCTTCCTCCCCTAGAAAGCCTGCTGGTAGGAAGGGGAGTGTCTTCATCTTCATTCTGGAGCAGCCAACTCTTCCTTGCTTGTGGCAACCCCTTCTAGTTTATGGCTGCAAGCTGTGCTTTGGGCTTGGGTTGGGTTTTTTCTTTGCTGCAGGGGTCTTTGAAACCAGGAGACCCAAACCCATGTTGCAGTGTTGTCTCTCATCTCTCAGTCTGAGTTAACTTGGAGAACATCATCCCCAAGTGAACCCAGGGTGGCTGGGGTAGGAAACCACACTGGTGGCTCTGGTTGTCCAGCAGCATCACTTGTGTCTTCACCACTGCATTGCAAGAAGCTGAAGCAGGAAGGCTACAAACACAGATCAGTTTTCTCTGCTTCTCACCCTTGATTCAGACATCTGCTAGCCCAGGTGTCTCTCAGAGGCTTAACCTAGAGATGTTTTCAATCCCTGCACGTTCTGCTTGAGAGATCATCCATGGCAGGGCCTGGCAGTGTGTCTTCACCTCTTGAGTTCCTGCTGGGGTCTGTTCTTCACTGCCCTTCTCTTTCATGAGGATAATGAGCAGTTAGTGTAAAGCTTGAACCTCTGGAGGAGATCTTTTGGTCAGTGTGGTTTAGAAAGTCCAGCTGCCCTCTGCTTGATGTCTCAGACTCACTCCAAAAGGGGTTTAGCTTTCCTTCCAGTTCCGTTGATGCAGTTGCCACTGTTGCTGCTCACAGTTTTTCTTCCCCTGCAAGCTTCCAGTTCACCTCTTCTTTCCCATGGGCATTTTGGGAGGACTCTGGATTCAGCTGTTCCACTGTTTGCAGGCAGGCAGAAGGCAAAGTGGAGTTTCCCTGGATGGAAATCTCCTCTCTCAGAGCCAGCCCAGCATTCTGTGCTCTCTGATTTCCAGCCCAGTGTGTTGGGGCCTGGTCACCATTCAGGGTGCATTTGCTCAAGCCCTGTTTACCCAACCTGGGAGAGCTGTTGGGATCCAGATGGGGAAATGGCCCAGACCTTGCTGAGTGCAGCCAGTGGAGAGTATAAAGCTGAAGGTGGGGGAAAAACCTCAACCTGCTGCCCCTCTTGTGCCAAGCTACCAGCAGAGCAGTATTGGTGCTGAGATTCCAGTGTTGCTCTCCTTTTTGCCCCTTTGTATCTTGTTTTACCCAGAGAGAACCTTGCACTCCTTGTGCCAAAGGAGCAGCTCCCTTTGGACTCTGTCTGCTTTTGCAGGCAGCTCTGCTGGGAGAAACTGAAATACTTGTAGATGTGAAACGTTTGTGATGCAGACACTTTGCCTTGCTTCAACTTGACTAGCTTCTTTTCTGTTATTTTAGTTCCAGGCTCTCTTCCATGAAGACTGCAAGCTTCAGTGAACATTTTAACTAACTTCAGTGGTGTGTCTACTGTCTTTGGGTTGGGTTTTCTGGCCATTAATCTTGTAGAGCAAGCTGCTGGTTTCTGTTCTGTGCACATATGGCAGTGGTGCTGAGCTAGTTCCCCATCAGCTGCTTCTGTTACTGGAGAACTGACTTTTCTTTTTAGTGTAAGTAAAGATGTTAGCATTGTTAATCTTTTCAGAACTGCAATAAATGTAGAACTCAACACATCTCTGCTTGACATGGGGTTTTTTTGCTGGTGAATGTGGCCATTTGGAAGAGATGTGCATCATGGTGGGGCACTGGTGAGTGGAACTGGGGTTGTGCAGTGTTCTCTTAGTGGAAAGAGGATTGTAGTGGCTGAGGGAAGGGAGGTTCCTCTGCTCCTGTGCTGCTCAACCTCTTTTAAGGATGCAAACAAGAGTCATTTCTTAGTTGCATTGTATCATGTGGCTTCTAGTGCATTAAACCCCATCCCCAAGAGAGTTCCTTTCCCCCCTGAACCCCAAAGCCACAGTGCCCCAGGCAGGGCTGTTCACATAGCCCAGGAATGAGCTGTGTACTGACTTAAAAACAGCAAAGCTTTTTCTCTTGCCATGTGTTTCTGCTTTACTCTTGCTTTACATCCCTTTTTTAGGCAGGGTATGAGGGGAAAACTGCAGCCAAGTGCCATGTGCATCACTTGTGCAGCAGCCTCCTGTCCAGAGGTGAGGTCAGTGTCCCTTTGGCCTACTGACAGTTAGGAGAAGCTTTACAGGGGCAGGTCCAAGCCCTGACTACACCTTTTTTTACCTCCTCCTTTTGCTTCCAAAAGTTATTAGCTGTGAGGAGCTGGTTCTAGAAGAAAGAGAAATGAGGAGCTCCCTGTTTTGGGGGAGGTGCCCTGACAGTGAGAGAACTGCAGTCAGTAAGGCACTGTTTGGGGTAGTTGTGTTGGACTGAGAGAAATGTCTTTTTTTTTCCCTTTAAAGCTTTTCTTTGGTGTAAAACCAATGATTTTTTTTTGGTCCTGTTGATTTTTGGGGAGTGGGAGAGGGTTTCTAGAGGACACTCCAGCATCCTTGGTGTCAACACTTAGTCTGTAACAAGATCTTACTTCTCCAAATCAATTTTTGCTCTGGGTATTCTGTTCTGGCTTTAAAATTCCTCCAGATGGATAATTCCCCAAGAAAATCTGGACTCCAGAGATTCAAACCTTGTTCTTTTGGATTCTTTTCCATCCTCCAAACAGGGCTATTTTCTAGTTAAAGATCCATTCCTGAAAAGCCCTGGATCATCTCTAGTTGTGCATATCCCATGACTGTGTGGCCAGCCACAAGCAGACTGTGGAGCTGAGCAATAATCCAACCAGCTACAGTCAAAAGATGCTGAAAGAACACTAGGATATTTTGGGAATAAATTGGGATTTTGGGGTTGGTTTGGGAGGTTTTTTGGTGAACCTTGTTAAATATTGGGCAAGTCTGGCAACTGTTTGCATTATCTGTGGGCAGTAAAGTTCCTGCTGGGACACAGCTTGTTCTCTTCAGCCTGTTGTGCCTCATTGCTTTGGGAATTCATTTCCTAGGGAAGCCTTTTGCTCCCTAGGGGAAGTGATGCTGCCTTGGGCTGCTGCTGGGTAGGAGAGCAAGAGGAAAGCAGCAAATAGAGTGGTAGAATGGGGTTTGGAAAGCACCTGGCACCGAGGCCTCAGCAGGGCCTGTGTCTGCAGGGCCTCCCTGGCCTGGCCTGGCCTGGCCTCTGGAGCCGTGTGGCTGCAAGGTGAGGTGCCAGGGGTCCCTCAGGGGCTGAGGGAGGTGCTGCCATCTTGGGTGTGGGCTGAGGGAGGTGCTGCCGTTCTGGGTGTGGGCTGAGGGAGGTGCTGCCACCTTGTGGTTGTGCAGGCTGAGGGAGGTGCTGCTGTCTTGAGGGAGAGCAGGCTGAGGGAGGTGCTGCCACCTTGTGGTGGTGCAGGCTGAGGGAGGTGCTGCCATCTTAGAATCATAGAATCCTAGAAGGGTCAGAGCTGGAAGGGACCTTAAAGATCCTCTAGTTCCAACCCCCTGCCTGCCAGGGACACCTCCCACTAGAGCAGCTTGCCCACAGCCCCAGCCAGCCTGGCCTTCAAAGCTTCCAGGGCTGGAGCTGCCACAGCCTCTCTGGGCAACCTGTGCCAGTGTCTCCCCACCCTCACAGGGAAGAACTTCCTCCTAATATCCAACCTAAATCTCCCCTCCTCTAGTTTGCATCCCTTCCCCCTGGTTCTATCACTACCTGACCTCCTCTAAAGTCCCTCCCCAGCTTTCTGGCAGCCCCCTCCAGACACTGGAAGGCCACAGGAAGATGTGGGACTATTAACTAATTCATTAAGTGCAAGGAAAATAGCAACGTTTGCCTTTTGAAGCTAAGCAGCAATAACAATCTTTAGAAGGCAAGAGACCTTCTCTATGTAGCTGGGGGAATGCAAAACAAGTGGCATCCAGTTCCTTGCGTCTTGTTCCTCGTGTATTGCTCATTCCCCCTGGAGTCCTGGGGCTCTTCTGCTTTCCCTGGCAAAGGCTTGCAGCCAGGCAGAGATCTCCCTCTAATGGAGAAGGCCGGGAACCCAAACTGATTCCAGCCACCCCAGGGCTGTGGGAGGCAGAGTCCCTAGCCTGGGCAAGCACAGACACCAGGGGATGTTTCTAGGAACAGGTAAGTGCTCCTGGTTTAGGAGGAGATATCCCACATTTGGATGTATTTTGTTCTGAGACTTCAAGGGAAGCATTCCCCAGCTCTGTCTGGAGCTGTGCCTTCAGAAGCTGGCCTGCTGGCTGAGGGTTTTCATCCCAGTTGCAAATTCAGGGACCCCTTAAGGTCTTTTTTTCTTTGCCCTTATGGAAAGAGAAACTAAGGATTCCCCTGAGGAATTCCAGAGGTTCCCTGTGTCTGGGAATGCCACCTAAGTCCGTCTCATCTCAGTGTGAGCTGCCAGGCTGAAGTCTTGTGTTGAAACAAGTTTCTCTTCAGAATGGCATTTCATCTCCTGCAGGACATGGGCATTTGCATCAAGCTCTCAGCTGGGGTGGGGAAATGTTCCTTCTGGAGGAGCTGCAGCTGCTTCTGTCCTCTCAGCCTGGACACTCTCTCCAGCTGCCTTCTGCCCCTGCAGATGGGGAGTGGCTGCTGTCACAGCTTGCCTCAGGCCTTGCTCTTTCTTCTCTGGTGTTCTACTGGCTTTTCTAAAGCCTCAAAATGTCTTAGAATTCAGCAAATAATAAAGCAGGAGCTGAGGTTTTCCAGTCTTAGCATCACCTTCTTCACCCAGTGAGGCAGCAGAGCCAGAGAGAGAAGCTTGTTGCCACACTCCTGGCTTTGCTCTGCTTTCCTTCCCCTTGTTGGTCTGGAACTTCTGCAAGGGTCATTTACCCCTTCCTTGGGGGAGGAGAGAAAGCAGCTCAGAGCCTCCTGGTACAGCTGGCTTGGGCAGTCAGCCCTGGCTGCAGAGGGAGCTGGCAGTGTGAGGAAGGCTCAGCCACACAAGGGAACATGTCCTGTGTTAAAAGCACCAGCTCTTGTGCTGGGCACAGCACAGGGCAGGTTCCCCAGAGAGCTCTGGGAGTTCCAGAGCTGGTTGGTTAGGGTGACAGGGTGCCTCCTGTCAGGGAATGTGGAGGGTGAGGTGGGGAGGAGCCCAAGGCTACCTTCTGGACGTGGTAGACCCAGAAGAACACATTGCTTTCCAAGGCTGCCACTGCTCCCCTGTTGTGTAATGTTGGAGTTGCCCAATTAACAGGAATTAATACTTCAGAAGCTAATAATACTTAGCATTTAGTGCTTTCACCTTTTAATCTATGAATAGCAGCTAATTAAGCCTGCCAGAGCCCCAAGAGGTTGCTGCTATCCTCATTTCACATGAGGTGAAATTACTTGTCACTAACCATGGTGAGTATTGGTGTCAGAGCTGGTGCTTTGTAAGTCCCTGACTCATCTTCCTGTCTCCTCTCTTTTCTCTGTTTCCCTCTCCTTCCCCTTTCTTTAGGCTCTCAAAAGACTTCCCATGCCATTTCTCTGTCCCATGTGTTTTTAGTGACCTCTTCCTCTGGCCACAGCTGTCACAAATCCACTTGCTGCAGCCTTGCTGTGAGCTTACCCCTGAGGTGTGCTGAGACCTCAGACATTGCAGCTCCTCTGCTAAAGGCCATGGGAAGTTGAGCATTTCTCTGAGGTGGGTTGGGGGGGTGTTTTCTCTTCTTCTCTTTCAGATAAATGTTCCTTTTTGGTTTCTTCTTTGGGTTCTTGGTCCCTGAGCAAAAGGCTCTGCTGCCTGGCTCTGCCCCAACCTGATAACCATTTTCTGGAGTTCTCTTGTCCACAGTTTGTGCTGATGGCTTCACCTTGCTAGGAATGCTGACACTCTGACCACCTTCACACCCTTCCCTGGGCAGAAATGTGACCTAGAGGATCCTGAGGGTCCTTTGATGTGACCTAGGTGATCCTGAGGGTCCCTTGATGTGACCTAGAGGATCCTGAGGGTCCCTTGATGTGACCTAGAGATCCTGAAGGTCCCTTGATGTGACCTAGAGATCCTGAAGGTCCCTTAGTGTGACCTAGGTGATCCTGAGGGTCCATTGAGTGACCTAGGTGAGCCTGAGGGTCCCTTGATGTGACCTAGGTGATCCTGAAGGTTCCTTGATGTGACCTAGAGATCCTGAAGGTCCCTTAGTGTGACCTAGAGATCCTGAGGGTCCCTTGATGTGACCTAGAGATCCTGAAGGTCCCTTCCAGCTCTGACATATAAAGTCAGAAGGCTGGCTGGCTGGCTGCTGGCAAACTGGCACAGCAAGATGTGAGGGGCATGCATCTCTTGTCTCACAGGCTGAAAGGGACTCTGCCTCCCTCCCTGCAGTGTTCCCCTCCCTGTGCCCCTGCTCCCTCCATGCAGAGGCTGGAGGAGGTTCATGCTGCAGCCTGGATGGTGTGGAACTGAGAGCAGGGAAGGGATCACAGTTGCCACTCTTCTCTTGGGGGACACTTTCCTCTCTTCCCACAGTGGAAATGCAGCTGGAATCCAAACCCCCATTTTAGAAAATCCTCCCCAGGCTCCCAGCATTTGGGTTTGGTTCAGTTCCTGCTGATCTAATTACCCTCATTTCAATCTGTAGGAATAATTAGCTCAGCCAAGTTGCAGTGAGCAGGTGGATATGAAAGATACTCTGCCCTACTTCCAGCAGTGGCTCCAGTGCAGTCCCAGTCCTTTGGGCATTGGCTACCACCCTGCACCTAGGAAGGACAGAGAATATGGAACAGGAGGAGACTGCTGCTGTCCCAGAACTGCAGGAGAGCCACAGGCCTTGAGCTGCTTGTGGCCAGCTCAGAACAACCACCCCATGCTGCTCAACTTCACCCTGGGGTGGCTTTGGGGAGTGGGCACTGAAAACCCAAACCTTCTCCATCACTTCTAAGCTCAGGTCAGCTCTCTTGGTGCCCAAACTCAACCAGAGCTTATCCTGTGCTCAGGATACATCTGTCTGATGTCCAGCAAACATCAGCCCAGCCCAGGGGCAGCAGCAGGGAGGAGTTACAGGCAGCCCAGGGAACCTCCCTTCCAAATTCATCCCCAAAACAAGAGGGTGGAGGTCAAATGCTGGCAGCAGAGTGAGCAGTGGTGTCATTAGTGGAGTTGCTGCTGCTGGTGTTGAGCTCTGCTGTGAATATTGCTGCATGATGAATGCTGCTTCCACCCTTTAGTACAAAAGGACTAGTTCAGAGCTCCCTATTTTGGGCCAAGTTCTGCAGTTATTAACTCATGGAGAAATTAATGTGCAGAGCTGCCTGGGATTAACCAAATCTCTCTGGGGAAGCTTTCCTATTCAAATGTCCTGAGAAGGAAGGGGCACAATGGAGACTGGGCTCCTCCAGCAGTGACAGAGCTCAGCACCACTGGGTCTGGCCCTTGGGAAGCTCTGGGTTGGAGTCAGGACACATTTGAAGGCAAGGCTGAGGCACTTGTGGGTGTCAGGTGAGGAGAGTTGGTGCTCAGGCAGGATTTGGGTGTGCTTCTACTACCAGGGCTGCTTGGGGGCAACATGGAAACAGTTCCCTACCAAAGGCAAGCTTCAGGTTCTTCACTGGGCATGTCTGGATGGAGCTTGCCCAGCTGCTGGCTGCTCTCTGAACAGTGTAAAACTCATCCACAGCTTCCCAGTTACTGCCTCAGGCCCAGAACAACTGCAGGGGTGGAACTGGTTCCCCCTGCCCAGAGCAGTTGATGCTGCTCAGTTCTTTTGTCACAGACACATGGGAAGGGGCAGTGCTCCCATGCAGGCCCATCCCTGGCCTTCTTCCATGGGGAACCACCAGGATGGCTGCACATGGAGCTCTGCCTGTGGAGAGGCTTCTCAGCAGTGGCCCTGAGCCTGATCTGGCCTTCTGCTGCCATCCTAAGCCAGGCTGCTGCTGTGTCTCTAATCTCAGGGTGAAGAATGTGTTTTATCCCTAGGCTGAGCTGCTCAGTGTCTGCTTCCAGCCCTTGGAGCTAAACCAACAGTACTCCTGTGTAAAATTTCTTCCTGCCAGGAAGTGTTTTGGTTGTGATCAAGTCACACCTTGGATGAACAGCTGAAGCACTTTCGTGCTTTCAATACAGAGAGTGTTCTGGTTTCTGTCATGGCTCTGCTGTGATCTCTCTCTGCTTGTTCAGCATCCTGGAGGTGTGGGCACCAGACCTGGGCAGAGGATTCCCCAAGGAAAGAGGGGGTCCTCTCTTTCTCCTCTCCCTCTCCTTCCCCTTTCCCTCTCCCACCCCATGCCTGGTTGTCACACCTGAGGATGCCTTAGCTCCTCTCCTCACAGCAGCAGCCAGGGAGTGGCTGGTTGCTCACTATCCACCCCGTTTCCTGGAGCCTTTCCTCCTCCCTTCTTTTCCCCACTCTTTCCCCCTTCATCCCCCCCATATTCACCCTTCCTGCTCATTCCCAGGTGTCTAGATGACTTCAGAGCAGACAGCCCCAGCCCAGTGCCCCCTGTTCCTGATGCCCATGGCTAGGCTGAGACCACAGAACGATGTGGCTGTGCCCATGGGTAGCCAGCACCAATCACCCTCCCTCCCTCCCTCCCGGCAGAGAGCTGGCCCGGGGCCGGTGCCTGGTAGCTGCTTCCCCTTTCCCGGTGCCCGATGTTCAGTGCCCGGTTCCCGGTGCCCGATGTTCACTGTCCGGTTCCCGATGCTCAGTGTCCGATGGCCGGTGCCCGGTGCTCTGTGTCCGATGCCCGATGCTCAGTGCCCGATGCCCGACGCTCGACGGCCGGTGCCCCGGTGCCGGTGCCCGGTGGCGGCGGGCTCAGGGCCGGTCGTTCGTCCCGGTTGTCCCCAGCAGGTGGTGCCGCCGAGCCGGTGCCGGCCCCGGGGATAAAGTGAGGGGAAGGAGCGGAGAACGTGAGCGAGCTGGGGCAGTTGGCAGAGGGAGGAAGCGGCTAGGGGAGAGGAGAAAAGCCAGAACAAAGCCCTCGCTCCCCGGGAGGCTGCTGCGCTCCTCGGGCTTGCGCCGGGAAACTTGCCGGGAGCTAGCGGAGCCGCCGGCGGCTTTGTCTGCGAAGGGGCTCGGGAAGGCACCACCTCATCCCTTTGCCGCTCCCCTTCTTCCCATGCTGAAGGGAAGGAGGGATCCTGGGAGCCGGAGAAGGGTGAATTGCTGGGGATTGCGGCGGCCCGAAGGTGCCCGAGTTCCGCGGGGAGCTGCTGCGGGGCGTGGGCAGCCGCAGCCTGGGGAGGGTCCGGGCGACCCCTGCCCCTCCCTGCCCTGCACCCTCCAGGATTAGCTGAGCTTTTTGGAGGCAACGGGGAAAAGAAAGCATCGAAACCAACCAACTAGCAAGATTTGGAAGTGAAATTCCGGAGGAAATTTAAAGAGCATCCGGATCCGGAGAGAGAGAGAGAGAGAGAGAAAGAAAGAGGAAGGGAGAAAGAAATCCAAGCGTGGAGAAGAATCTCGGGCAGCTGGAGAGAGGAGCTGGCAGCCGGCAGAGATGGGGTGAGACCGGCTGTTTTATTCTTATGCTTTTATTCTTATGCTTTTATTCTCGATGGCCGCTGAGCTGTTTTTGAGGCAACAGCGAAAGAAAAGCATGGTTTAAAAGGCATCTGGTCCGTGCTGCAACAGCTCTAAAGTTTAGACTCGCCTTTGGGGTTAGGGGTTAGGTAATTGCAAGTCTCTGCAACTTCTTCCAAGGCACTTGGAGGTGAGGGAAGCCTCCGGTGATCTCTACCCTGTGTGAAATGCAGACTGGGAGGCTGGGTGGGAGGACTGGAGCCGGGCTGTGCTTGCAAACTTTTCCCGAAGTTAGGAATTAGGGGTTTGGTTTGGCTGCTGTGCCTTTGGCATTCAGTAAAATGGATCCTGTTTGCATTTCTAAAGGGATAAATAGGTGATGGAAAATCCCTGCTGATTTAGTTTATGATCCCTCCCTCAGCTTTTCCAAGAGTGTAATAATGCTGCATGGCTGTGGCAGTGGATTTTGGCATGGAAGCAGGAGCTTAGTCTGGTATTTCATTTATGTCCCCGTTCTAAGTCTCAGTCGTGTAACTTTAAGGACCTGACATGTTGTTGGGAGCCTCTTGGACAAGTCAAGCCTTGGTGGCTGGCTGAAAGCACAGGGAGGTTGTGGGAAGCCTGTGATCAGTCTGGCTTTGGCAAGGCAAGAGAAATAAAGAGCACTCTTCAGGGCTTGTTCTCCTTTTCCCAATGCTCCTCCTGGACAGCCTAGATAAAATGGTTGAGCAGCCAAACACAGATGCAAGAGGCAGAAAAGACAGAGGTGAAGAGGCAGAAGTGACAGCAGCCTGGCTGTGGCACAGACTGTGGCAGAGCCTCTGCTGATCCAGGTTCAATCAGAAACTGTTCCCGTTCTCCTGTAACTCTCCCTGGGATCCACAGAGTTACTGTGGAACTTGCAGAGCTGCCAGGAAGGGTTTAACAGGCAGAGAGCTTGGGACTAGCACTTTGGGAAGAGTTTTTGGGTGAATCCTTCTTGGATCAAGCACAGGTAACACTCAGCAGCTGTGGGATTCCTTCAGAGGGCTGCAGCTCCTGTGGAAGGTGTGGTGTCACCATCTCAGTCTGCTGAGGCTTCCCTGTGTAATTAGAGTGGTGGAGTAGCAGAACTGTTGGTTAAGCCAGAGATGATTGTTTCCACCCAAAATTCCTTCTTTCCACTTAACTCCTGAGATCAAAGTGTCCTCCTGCTCCCAGGGATAGCGAGTGGTTGTCAGCAGCCTTTAGATTGCTCTGGATACAAAGGAGATGAAAAGCACATCAGCTCTGACATCCCATTCTGGCAGCTGATTCTGGTTCTGCTGTTTGTGAAGCAGGGGTTCTGGCCTCACTCCTCCCCAGCAGACTTCTTTCCACCATCATCTGCTGCTTCTCATGGACACATTCTCCAGGGACTCTTTGCCTCCACAGCCCTGGAGGTATGAATGCATTAGCCCTTCCTCTCAAAGAGGACAGTTGGAAAGCCAACACTGGCTCCTGAGGGAAGGGAATTGAGTCAGGTCCTAGCTGAGCCTTCAGTGGACACTTGGGTTTCTCTGCCTCCCTGCTGCTAGCACTGGCAACTGTAAGTAGAGGTGGCTGCAGCACACTGCCTTCCAGCTTGGGCAGCAGGCTCTCCCCACTGGTCAGATACAGCAAGCCAATGAATTCACCCACCCTAACCTCTGCTGTCATGTCACTAACCTCTGCTGAAGAGGCAGTTTGTCAGAGGGGCTGCTGCTGGTGCTTCTGGATCTCTCTGGCAAGGGCAGGTGGAGGCCAGCAGCAGGTCCTGGTGCAGCTGAGTGGACTTGTGCCTGGAAGCAGCATGGATCCAGGAGCTCATCATGAAGGTGCAAAGGCAGAATGTGTTGGAGACATGGAACATTCTGAACTGTGCATGGAGCTGCACTTCACTTCTCATTATCACTGGCCATGTTTTCTGGAGTGTCTAAAGAGTGACTTAGCTGCAGGCTGGCTCTGCTGGTTTCTTCCTCTTAATTACTGTGCAGACTTCCAGCCACAGAGACTTTGTCTCCAAAGAAAGAGCTGCTGAAGCTGAGGAACAGTTGTCCCAGGAAGGTGAATGCAGAGATTGTCCTGTAGACATCCAATAGCACAGCATTCAGCAGCCAAGATGCTCTGTAGATCAGAGAATTCTGGAACCTTTGGGGTTGGAAGGGACCTTTAGAGGCCATCTAGTCCAGTCCCCAAGATGGAGACTGCTTTCAAAGGAAGAGAAATCTCTCTCAGTCGTGTTGCATCTTTAAATGCCCTTGATCCCTGCCTCTGTGCCTGACCTTGCATGCCTGTTGCTGTTCCCCACACTGCTGATCCAACAGGAGCATACTGAGCCAGGATTCCTTTGCTGCCCTTTATCTGCAGACAGGCCATGAGGCAGCTGCTTTTCATTCCTCTGCTAAGCCCTCCTGGGTAATCTCTGGGGAGCTGGGGGGGCAGAAGGGAGAGCAGCTCCTGCTTCTGGAGCTGCACCACTCCACCACCTCTCTGGCTGGTGGGGAGGTCTGGCTTCCTGCAGTCCCATCTGGACACTGGCAGCATCCAGGCACTTTCCCAAGGTGACATTGTGCAGCAGAGGAATGGAGGTAAAGCTACAGCTGAGAGTGCTTGACAACCTGCCTGGTGGTCAGGAGGAAGAGCTGGGAATCAGCCTTCCCAAACCTGGTTCCCAAAACAGTTCTGCAGTTCCCTGTCTAGCAGTCAGTGTCCTGGGGGCCTGCACCCAGGTCCTGGCTAGGCAATATCAAAGCAGACTTTGCACCCACTGACAGCCTCTCTGGGAGGGACTTGCACCCAGTCCCTGGCTCCAAGGAAGGGTTAGAGGGGAGACATGCAAAGGGAAAGAGAGGAGGTTTGTCTCTCACTAACCCACACTCCTCCAAACAGCACTGACACACAGTCAGCAGCTCTTACAGCTGCTGAGGGAAGATAAAAGGAAACAAAGACAGACAGTGGAGGAGGAGATAGGTTCCCAGGCCTTCTCTGTGCTCCAGTTCTGCCTTTTGAAATGCCGAGCTCTGCCTGCCTGAAACAGGTTTTTAAGCCCCGATCCAGCCTGGGCACCCCCCTCCCTTCCACCCCGCCCAGGCCGTGCTGCCTGCAGGGTTCCCAGCCCCGTGTGCTGTAGCTGGGGAGCCCGGAGCAGGGAGAGCCCTGGCCCCGGCAGCCAGCAGAGCCTCGCAGCTGACTCAGCGTGGCCGTGGGCCCCGGGCCAGAGCTGAGCCCGGCTCCTGCCTGGCTCACATGCTCTCCCTCAGCCTCTCCTGCTTTGTACAGGCTGCCCTGCGAGCACCCAGCCAGCAACCACGCCTCGCAGAGAGGCTTTGGGGAAGGCTGCAGTGAGGCTTGGGAAGTTTCCCACCTCCTAGGATGGCTGGCCAGGAAATTTTAGGAGAAGACAAGCTCTCATTTGGGGTGTTTGCACGCTGAGCCCAGCTGCAGGGCAAAAATCCATCCCTGGGTCTCTGCTCTGGAGGTATCCCACTGCTGTCAGCAGGAACACTGCACCCTCAAAGCCCTTCCCTGCCCTTGTGCCTCAGTGCTGCTCTGCCCATAACCCACAGAAAGAGATGATTCGGCTGATCTGGTGTTTTGGGATCACTTGCAAGGCATTTTTGGGCTGGTTTTCTCTTTTTTTTTTTTGGAGATAAAGGGGAACCACAGACTTCCTAGATGCAGAGCAGAGTATCTGAAGTGATTCTCCTCTCTTGTGTCCAAGCCCAGAGAGGCTCCTTGCTGACAAGCAAATGAATATCCCTGCAGAGAGAAGCTGCAGTGAGTGAGAGGAGGTGCAGGCTGGGGAGCAGCACAGGGACCTTGCCTGAACCCCAGCCAGCAGCACCAAGGCAGAATGCAATTCATGAGGCCCGAGCTCATCTCCCCCCCCCCACCCCCCCAACACATTCCAGCTCTGCCTTAAGTGCCTAAAAGGCTTCTAAACCTCAGCCCGATTCACCGTTTGTGTCCCTGGAGTGCTTTGAACTCAGGTTCACCCTGCCAGTCTCTCTCTTAAAACTCTGTGCTGCTTCCAGGCTCCAATCCGGCTCTCATCAGGCTCCAATCCTGCTCTCTCGTCAGGCTTCTTCCTTTGGAACCGAGAACAGGACCGAGAGAATCATACACCGTGGGGAACGGTGACTCCCCAAGCTCTCCTCCCCCCTGCACACCGGAGGTGATGCGGCAGAGGGCGGGGGCAGGTGAGCTGGAGGTGCTCGGTGCTTCGGTTAACTCCATGGGCACGGCACCGGCAGGCAGGGTTGGGAGCTGAGGATGGCTGAGAGGAGAGAGACACAAAGCAAAGAGGAGAAGAGCTCAGTGGGAGAAACCTTAACAGCGAATCGGAGAAGAACAAGGACAAAGCCTCAGTCAAACGCAGCTGTGCAGGCAGAAAGAGACCCCTCCCCACAGCCAGGGGGAGGCTTTCGAGCAAAGACAGCGCTGGATGCAATCAAAGAGCTGAAGGAAACAATAAAAAGGCCGATTCTTCCCCCTCCCTCTAGGATCCTGTGATCTTTGTGCCTCCTTCCAGCTCAGGAGATCCCCCAGCTCTGTGATCCCACGTGTAAAGAGGAAGGCAGAGGCCACATCCAGCCAGGACACTCAGGGACACTCCCTGCACCCAGTGACATCTGTGTTCAGATTACCCAGAGCAGAGGGAGCAGCACTGATGGCAGCCTTCTCTCCTCTTTGGCACCTTTTCTGCCGGCTGTTCCCCTGCTAGGGAGGATGTGGCACCAGGGTGAGGAACCAAACTGGTGCCATCTGGACCTCCTTGGCACAGGGCAGTGCTTGCAGGGGGTCAGCGTGTCCTAACCTGACACTGTTCCTCACCCAGCCTCAACCAACTTAGTCCCCTTGGCCTGCTCAGTGCATTGCTGCTCTGCTGACACCAGGAATTAAGAGGACAAATAACAATTTGCTCTCCTTGGCAAGGGTGAAATAAGCAGCTATTCATCAAGAAATCAATGTGGATGCTGGGAGAGGAGGGAATCATCTAAGAACCAAAGTGGAAACGAGAGCAGGGTGCACTTGGCCACGTCACCTTAATGGCCACTGAGTCAGAGACTCCAGTTAGTCAGCAAATCAGAAGTGGTTGATCCATGCCCTATATTCATGTGTCCTCCCCAAGCCCCCCCTGACCTTCCTCCAGCTTTCTGTAAGGAGGAGCCACAGGAGGAGGCAGTTAGGTCTTTGCTCAGGCAGCAGCACCCTGGGGCCAGGAGCTTTGCTGGTGGGAAGGTCTGGCTCAGTCAGATCCTCTCCCCGGTTCCCTCTCAGCTGTTTGATGTTCCCTGTAGCTGGAAGCCTGCTGCTGGAGCAGTAGGGAGCATTCCTGGGGGACAAGTCATTGGGAAGCTCTCAGCAGGGCTGGGATATTGGATTTTGCCTGGCAGCAATGAGACGAGACCTGGATCCTCTCCAGCTGCCATCAGGCAGTTGCTGCTCCTGTCTGTGTCTCAGCCAGATCTTTGTCCTCTCAGTCATTTGCTTTGTTTCTTTTCCCTCGTTACCTGCTGAGGTCAGCCCTGGGGGGATGCAGGGGCTTTGATTTAGCCACCTCCCTTTCCCTGCTCTGCCTGGGGTGCTGGGGGGACACCCAGCTGGGAGCAGCTAGGGCTGTGTGGCGTCTCCAACACACAGACCCTTGGAACAGAGAGGGGAAGAAGGCTGTAGCAGGAGAGAGAACAGCACTGTTCAAATCCTAGGCACTTTCTGGACTATTTTTGAACTGCTTTGTAGAGGTTTTTTGGAAACAGGAGGTCAGCAGCTTGGCCAGAAGGGAGCTGGGTGCAGCCAGGCACTCCTCAGCCACGACTCTACTCATGCAGCTCAGATCTGGCTCTGGGCACCTGTGCTCCTCCTGCTCTGACCTCCCCTCAGCATGCAGGCAGTGCCCTGCAGCCCTGCTGCCCTTCTGAGCTGTGCAGAGCCAAGCCCTGCATGCTCCTTTGCTGTTACAGGGAGCCTAGGAAGGGGGAGGCAGGGACAGCTGCTTCTTTACTAAGCTGTTTGTGAGGTCTTGGAGATGCTCCCCTAGCTTTGCAGACCTCCTTGCTTTTCTCCTCTCCTGGTTTGCTTTGTGCCTGCCCTTTCTGAGTCTGGGTTGGTTATTCTCTTGTGCTCCACTGCTCAGATTCGAGGGTAGCTTTTGTTCTGTAGCATTTGCCTTAACCTTGTCAGACAAGGAAGGACTGCAAGGCAGGTTTCCAGGCTAGCCAGAACCCTTGACAATGACATTTCTTGTACTAGCTGGATACCAACTGGATCATTTGCTGCATTTAAAACCAAAGAAACAACAAAAAGAAAAAGCCAACAACCTGTTTTCTTCTCCCCTGCACAAACACTACAAAGGGAGCAGGAACATCTCTGCTGGTCCCAGGCAGAGCATCACCTACTTCACCTTCCTAGAAAACCCTGTCCCCATGCCAGGCTGGCAGCATGCTCAGGGAGCTGTGAGAAGGCAGCAGCACTCTGAGGGATGTGCAAGCTGGCACCAGCTGCTCCCATTCACAGTGAGGAAAGGGGAAAGGTATGAGATCATTTCAGGAGATCCTTTGTGTTTTCCTCCCCTGGGAGGGAGGTGGGTGCAGGAGTTCCCTCCTTGCTGTCAGGCAGGCAGGTGAAGTTGCTGACAAGCCCTGCTGCTGCTGCCAGCTTGCTCTCTGCTGGAAGCAAAGCACCTGAGGTGTAACTGGCAGGAAACCTGTTCAGAGCCTGTGAACCCTTCCCAGTCTGTAACTGGAAGGGATAGACCTCTCCCAGACAGCAGCAGCAGCTTTTGTTGCCCCAGGGAAGACTTGTGAGGCATGAACAAATGTGTGAGGAGTGTGGAGACAGCAGCCACGAGGTGAAGGCACAAGAAGTAGCTCAGCAGCCTCAGTGCTGTGTGTCTGGATGTACCTGTGAGCAGGAACAGAGCCTGAGTGCCTGGGGCTGTGTGTTGGGTGAGAGCAGCTGAGGCAGCCTCCTGTGAGTACAGAAAGCATAAGCTAAGCCCTGGGAAGAGCTTTTTTGCTGTCTGACAAGCCTGTCTCTGGCATTTCATGGGCTGCTCCTGGGGCTCAGAAGGGAAGGCAGTGCTGGCCTTTGTGCTTAGTGACACTGTAATTACAAGACAGTTGACATCTGAGAGGCCTCCTGGGCCTCTCCTGGCTTTGCAGGGAGCAGGAGGGAGGCAGTGGAGTGCTCCAGGTATTAAGAGACTCTTAGCTGACCTGCTGGAAGGCAGATTTCGCAGAGGGGCTGGGAGATGTGAGCACTCTACCCCTTCTGCAGGCATCCTGCCTCATGCAAAGTCCCTTTCTCCTCATTTCTTACCCTTTTTGAGACAGTCAGGCTCAGCTGCTGTGGAACAGAGCAGGGCAGGGACCATTCACTGCAGAGACCAGCTTACAGAGCAGAGGAGGGGCAGAGCTGGCAGTCACAGCCTGGGGAGACAGCACAGGGCACCACAGGGGCTCCTTGCTCCTGCCACCTGGGATTGTGCCTGAGGAGAGCACATGGAGGGTGAATCCCCAGGTGCTGCTGCAGCCCCATCCCTGCAGGCAGGGCAGGATTGTCTCTGGGAAGATCAGGGAGCTGCTGGGAAACTCACTTGGCCCAAAAGCTGCTGTGGTGAGCAGGGTGTTTGCCACTGCCCCTAGGTGCAGAGCTCCCTGCTGAGCAGTGAGCACAGGAGCAGCTGCTGTGCCTGGGAGGGCTGAGCTCTGAGGAGAGCTTTCCATCCTGCAGCCAAGCATCATGTGTGCATGGAAACACCAGAGCCAGTGCCTGCTGCCAAAGGGATTTATCCCAACCCCACAGCTCACCCAGTTCCCCTCCATGGCAAGGAGGAAAACTTGCTCAGTGGTGAGAAATCATTCCAGATGAGAAGCTTGGTGAGCTGGGGAGAGGAGAAGCCCCCAAACACTGCCTGCTTGAACTCTGTCTGTGCTCTGTGTGATAAATAACAACTGATTTTCCATCACTAGGAAATGAATCAGTCCCAAAAGGGAGCCTCAGCCCAGCTAGGAGAAGGAAGCTGTTGGAGGAGAGACTCATACTAACTCCAGTGGCCTCTAGGCTGTCTGACCCTTACTAACAAATGTCAACAACTAGGTAATGTCCTTCCTCTCTTCTTTCTGACCCTGGCTCAGGATTGGGGGCTTAAGGAGGAGAAAGGATGGGGTTTGGGTCAAATGGAGTTCTCTGGTAGTGGAGGCTGGGAAGTCTGGACTCTCATTCCCAAAAATGGACTGTGGATGAATAAAACCAGGCAGAGAGGATGCTAAGGAGGAGCTGGTTTAGGCCTTCATGCAGTCTGCCTCTGAACAAGGGATCTGAGTAAGGGCTCTGCCCAGGGAGCACTTCATTTCCTTCCTAAGTTTTGGTGGCTTCAGGAAATGCCAGGTTCAGTTGTCTCTGGGTTGATGGAAGCTCTGCTCCCTGCAGCTGGGAGGGCTGGGAATGGGGAGCAAATGCAAGTGTCTGGCTTTGGGAGCTGTGCCTGTGCCTTGTCTGCAGCTGTCCCAGGGCTGTGGGATGTTTCCATCCCATCAGACTGCACTAGGTTTGGAGAAGGCATGTGGCAGTGGCCAGTGCCTTGGGTGTTAACCAAAGTCAAAGCAAGCCCCCCAGCTCTGGTGCACCTGGGCCATTGTGTCATGGAAACATTCCATCCTGCCTCCTGCAAGGCTCCAGTGACATCCTGGAGCCTGAGACTCAGCTCCTTAGCTCAGCTCAGCTGTCAGTGGTCCCAGGCTCTGGGCAGTGCTTGCTGCAGTGCTTTCTTGCAGCAGCTGCACGTTGTGTGGTGAAGTGTTTCCTCTAATTCATTGCTAAGTGACTTGCTTTACCCCCTGGGGGGTGACCTCTGGCTGCAGGATGCACTTCCCAAGCCTGAGTCAGGGGAGGAAGAAATGTGCTGGAGGGAAGGCACTTTCTGTGCTCACATCCTCCATCCATCCCTTGCCCCAGAGCTCCAGCCTGGAGATGTCCTCTGAAGTACAAATCACACAGCAAGCAGAGAAACCCTGCACCTGGTGAAGCTGCCATGAGCTGACCACTGAGCTCCTGAGGGATGGGGAAGGAAAACTCCCAGTCAGGCTAAGAATAAGATAACCCCATGTCATGAGCATGACTCTGCCACACTGGCTGTGCTGTGTAGGGCCAGCCAGCACACCCCAGACATCAGAGTCTGGGCTCCTACTTCTGCTTCTGCTTGCAAATCTGTTTGCCCATCCTTGGGAGAAGATGCACATAAGATCTACTAACCCCAGGGCATGTTGCTGGAAGGAGCAGGCTGTGGGTTTGGGAGGTGCCTGAGGGCTGCAGAGGAGGACAGAGCAGCTCTAGGGGAAGGTAAAACCCTGCAGCTCTGCTTAACCACCCTTGGTAGCTTTGTTCTTGTGGCCAGGGGTGTTTTCAGAGACCAAAGTGGTCACTAGTGTGCAGTGAAAGCTGCTCCCATCATGCTGCCTGGCAAAGAGGAGGCATAAAAGCCATGGGCTTTTAAATTTGCAGAGGCACCAGTCCCCCAGCTTCTGAAATGACCTTTAGAAGAGTGCCAAGGGTGTGGAGGGGCCCAGCACAGAGGAGCCCAGAGGTCTTAGAACAGCAGCTCCCAGGAATGGTCATGACTCCCCTGATAAGAAGGGAGACTGGATGCTAGCAGCATGGGTAACAGTGGGGAGCTGAAGGGCTCACTGCAGGGCTGTAGGGTGAGAGCTGCTGTGTCCTTGGGGTGCAGTGCTCAGCTCCTCATGTCCCTCTGTCCCCAGAGAGAAGACAAAGAGCAGAAGCACTGCTGCTGGGGCATGAGGCAACACAAGTGCCAGGAGCTCCCTGTGCTCAGCTTCCCCCAGTGTTCAGCTTCCCCCTTGCCCTGCCAGCTCTCTTGCCCTCTTTTGCAGGGAGCAGCCAATCTTCAGCACCAGGGCCCATGTGTTCCAGATTGACCCAGCCACCAAGAGGAACTGGATCCCTGCTAGCAAGCATGCTCTGACTGTCTCCTACTTCTACGATGCCACCCGCAACGTCTACCGCATCATCAGCGTGGGGGGCACCAAGGTGGGGCTCAGGGACAGCCCCAGCCAGCCTGGCAGCAGGGTTTTTGGCAGCCAGAGTCTCTTCTGGTGCTGGTGGGGTTGCTGTCAAGCTGGGCAGCCCTCAGCAGGGGCACCCAGGTGGCTTCACTGCAGGGGATGGGAGGCAAACGCTGCCTGGGTGCTGGGGTGTTTGATGTGAGCTGCTGGAGTCTGTGCTGATGAGAAATGGACCCCAGGGGCTGGTGTTGTCCCCTCCCTGCACTGCTCTTTTCTCACCCTCAGGGCATCCTGCAGCCAGAGGTCACCCCCCAGGCATTCTGAGAGCCTTTATGCTGTGCTAAAAGCAACCCTTGCAGGTGTCTGGAGATCACAGAGAGGCTGAGACAGCCTCAGGTGGTCTGGGCAGTCACTCCCAGACAGGATCAGCTCTCCCTGGACTGCTCCTGACAGGCATCTTGCTGGCTGCTTCTTGAAGACCTCCAGTGGCAGAGGTTCAGCAGCCTTCCCAGGCAATTTGTCTGGTGGCTATCCTAATCAGCAGAAAGTCTTTCCTACCAGCTAGTCTTGACTGCTCTTTAAGCCTTTTTTTTTCCCTTTACTTGCCATGAAAATGGAGAACATCAGAAAATCCAGACCCCAGAGCTGCACTGTCCCTCAGCTTCTTCTCCAGCCATGGAGGAGCTGTTGATACTCAGGCTTTTCTAGCTATTTATTCATTTATTTTCCAGTAGACAGGATGATTGAGGTTTGTTTGTCACCCAGCCAGACTAGAAAGCCTGAAGTGTTGTTTTATAGCTTAAAAGCCAGAGCTTCCCAGCCCTTAGAGCACCCAGGGCACCACCCCAGGGCAGCAGGCTAGGGTTTTCTCTCACTGTTGGTGCTGCCTCTCTCCACAGGCCATCATCAACAGCACCATCACCCCCAACATGACCTTCACCAAGACATCCCAGAAGTTTGGGCAGTGGGCAGACAGCAGAGCCAACACAGTGTATGGCCTGGGCTTTGCTTCAGAGCAACACCTCTCCCAGGTAATACTGCAGGGGCTGGCAGGAGGAAGAGCCCTGGAGACATCCCTGGAGGGGAGATCAGCCTCTGGAGAAAGGCTTTAGGAACTTGATGGGATTGCTGTTCCCACTCTGCTCAAATCTGATGTGAGAGGCAGTGTCCTGAGCATCACAAGCTGAGTGAGGACTTCAGGCTCAATGCCTGGCACTGCTGCTTAGTTACCCTCACAGTGCCAGAAGCAGGGGCAGGGACAGGGGCAGGAAGGGGCTAGTCCCTGGGTGGTGGTGTTAGCAGAAGAGGAGTGTGGCCAAAGCTGCAAAGGGAGGAGAAAGGCCTCAGTTCTAGCTGGTTCTGCATTTTGCTGTGGCACCAGAGTGACCTTTCCCTTCCCCTTCCCCTTCCCTTTCCCCTCCCCCTCCAGTTTGCAGAGAAGTTCCAGGAAGTGAAGGAAGCAGCTCGTTTGGCAAGGGAGAAGTCCCAGGATAAAACAGAGCTGACCAACCCTGCCCTCAGCATCACATCTCACCAGGTAATGCAGGAGTGATGCTGCTGATGGCTCCTGTCACCCTCAGGTCACTCTGCTGACACACATGCAGTAGCTTAACTAACAACTGCTTCAGGGGAAGCAGCTGGGGAGGTCACACTGCTCCCTCTCTGCCACTTCAACTCTCAAACCCACCTGATAGCCTCTAAAGCCATGCTGGAGGTGGAGAAGGGGTTTTGATTTGGGTTCTTTTGCTGTGTTTCTGTGTGCTTTGGGCCTGCTGGCTCTCTCTGGGCTCAGGGTGCCAGTGGCAGGCAGGAGTGAGTGTTGGAGGAAGGCAGCCAGACATGTGGCATTTCTCCTCCCCCTGGGGCTGCAGAGGGCTCTGCCCCAGGTGTCTCTGGCAGGAACTGGTGCTGGCCACAGGGGCCATGGGAAGACAAAGTGATTCCTTAGAGCTGGGGACCTGAGGAGCCCTGGCCACACTTTTTCTGTCTCTGCCATGTTTCTAGTGTGGCAGAGAAGCTGTGCTGGGAGGGCAGGAATCCCCCTGCCCTTGGGGCAGGCAGAGCTGCACACCCAGCAGCCAGCCTTTCAGTTTGCCTTCCCTCAGGAGGCCAAGCCAGACAGCTTAAGCCCATCCCAGATCATCCCTGCATGTCCTACCCTTCCATGGAGAGCTAAACCACCTCCAGCAGCAGTGGGATGAGGAGAGGAGAAGCTCTGGAGAACTCTTCCCTCTTTCTACCCTTGGTGAAGCAGCTGAGTGCTGCTGAAGTTGCCTTCCCAAAGAGTTCACTCCAGAGGTGACTCTGCATTCCCCAGAGCTCCTGGCAGTCAGGAGAACACTGCTCTCTCTGGGTTGGGTACAGATGGAGTGGCAGCAGAGGAGGAGGAGGAGGAGAAGGCAGTGTGACTGGTACCTTGGCCCTCAGGGAGGAGGTGGAGGTGGTGGCTCAGCAGAGGCAGTGTCATCTGGGCTTCAGAAAGGGGGAAACTCTGCCTAGCTTCTGGCTCCTGCTGACTCTCAAGCCCCATCTGAGTGGATGGCAGATGAAGAAAGGGGTAGAGCACCTAGAGCAGAACTCTCCTGGTCAGTAATATTTAGCCAGGACAGGTTGATGGCCAGCTGCAGCCTCCATCCCCCAGCTGCCCTGGCCAGGAGGTGGAGGCTGGGAGCAGAGATTCTTGCTCTTATCCTGTTTACACCACAGCAGGACATGGTCATCTCCCCTGTGCTGCCATGGCAACTTGCAGCAGAAGGGATGAGGAGGTCAGGAGGTGAAGGTTCTAGCTCAGGGCATGGCCTAAGGCTCTGTTTGTTCTTACCTGACTCAGCAGTGCTAAAAGTGCCTCAGTGTGAACCCAGCCTAACTCTTCCCTCTCAGCCTGCTTCATCCCTCCCTGGGAGAGCTGAAGGCACCCAGCAGCCAGTGTCCCCTGCCATGGGGCCATGCAGATCCTGCCCTGTGCTCCTGCCTTCCCCAGTCTCTGCAGGCACCAGCCCCTCATCCCCTCTGCTGTCCCACTGCTCCTTCCCAGCCTTTCCATGAGCAGAGATCAGACATCAGTTTCCTCCTTGAATAATTGATTGTCTTTCTCTTTGCAAGGGAGCAGGGAGCAGATCTGTCTCCTGCAATTAAATCAGGGCTCCCTTGTGTGCTGCATCTGCACCAGTTTTACTTAGTCTTCAGCCTCTCAGAGCTGGGGATATCCCAGGGTAGCAGCTCTCTTCTGGCCTCTAGGTGTGTGTGAGAGAGCTCAGGACCTGAAGTTGGGGCTAGCTGGTGTGTGAGAGAGCTCAAGACCTGCATCTGGGGCTAGCTGGTGTGTGAGAGAGCTCAGGACCTGAAGTTGGGGCTAGCTGGTGTGTGAGAGAGCTCAAGACCTGCATCTGGGGCTAGCTGGTGTGTGAGAGAGCTCAGGACCTGAAGTTGGAGCTAGCTGGTGTGTGAGAGAGCTCAGGACCTACACCTGGGGCTACCTGGTGTGTGCAAGCTGTGCCCCCACCTGCTCAGGGTGTCTGTGCACTGGGATCCCTGCCCCAGGGAGACAAGGAAAAGGAGGATGTGGCAGCAGGACAGCTGCTGGAAGAGCAAAGCACTAACCTCCCTGTCCAAGAGAGATCCAAAGGCCTTGCTGATGCCTTTGCCACCCTTGGCATGCAGCTGAGCCCAGCACTGGCTAGGAGCTGGGCCTGGAAGCCAGAGGTTTGTTATGAGAGTGCAGAGGCTCAGCACTAGCCCTGGGAACCTGGGCTGGGAATGAATTGTGTGCTAACCACCTCCTCCTCCCCCCCCCCAGGTACTTCCCAGCCCCATCATCAGCTCCAATGGGCCAGGAGAAGATAAACTGTTCAGGAGCCAGAGTGCTGATGTTGAGATAACAACAGAGAAGGAGAGGCTGAAGAAGATGCTCTCAGAAGGGTGAGACAAGGGCTGTCTGCTCCTGACCCCCTAACCATCCTCTTCTGGCAGGGTTTGGTGCATCTCCCTGTCAGCCCAAGTTAGTTGGATCCCACACTACTTCTTTAGGTAGCTGAGTGATGCCCCATGCCTGCTGCTGCCCAAAGCCCTTTCCCCTCTTCCCCAGAAGGAAGTTACTTCAGCTTGGAGGTGAAATCTGCTGCTCAGGCAGTGTGGGAAGCAGAATGCTTTGTGCCCACAGCAAAGATGAGTTGATAGCAGTTACCTACAGATCACTGCTTTGTGATCCCAGAAGATATTCAGACTTTTCCAGCTGGCCCAGGGCTGGGTTTGTGTTCATTCCCTGCATGGTTCCACTGGAGTCCCTGCTCCTTTCACTCTTTGTCTCCTTAAAAGCCTCTGGGCTGGATTCTGCTCTCTGGTTCCCACTGAGCTCCCAGCTCAACACTTGGAATAGCTTAAAATCAACAGCAAGTGTCCTTTGCTCCCTTCTCCTGAGGCTGGGGTGCTGGAGCTTTGTTCAAAGCAAACTCTGACCCAACAAGAGCAGATCCCCAGGCCCACACTGCAAAGCTCCTTCCCAGCAGCTGCACCTCCTGTGTCTCCCCCACCCCAGCAGTCTCCCAGGGTGGCTTCTGCAGCTTCAGGCAAGCACATGTGGCCTTAAAGTCAAATACTGTGCAGGGAGAAAGGAAAGAGAGGCAGATCCAGGCCTGGAAGAGAAGCATTTCCATTTGGGCAATGAGATGAAAGCCAAACAGAAGGGAAGGAGCTGGAGCTGGCCCAGCCCTTCCAGGAGCATGGTCCCAGTGCTCTCCCAGTGGGGAGAAACCTTCATGCTGAGGCTCACTCCCCCTCCTGCACACTTCTCTTCTCTCCCACAGCTCAGTGAGTGAGGTGCAGTGGGAGGCCGAATTCTTCAGCCTCCAGGACAACAACAACAAGCTGGTGGCTGCTCTCCATGAGGCCAATGCCAACGTGGAGCAGTGGAAGAAGCAGCTGGCTGCTTACCAGGAGGAGACAGAAAGCCTGCGGCAGAGGGTGAGCTCAGGAGGGGTCTGGGGGGGGCAGCCCAGGGCCAGAGGCTGCCCCTGACCCCATTCCCCCTTCAGTTTCCATGAGGGGCAGCAGGAGATGGGATGAAAATCCAGGCTGCTGCATGAGCCTGGCAGGGAGAAGGTGGCAAGGGCTAAAGCCAGGTAGCTAGGGAGCTCTCAGAGGAGCTCCTGCCTGCTGCAGAGCAACTTGGGAGTGTGCTGAGGCCCTGGGGGAGGGGGGGGAAAGGGAGGAAACCAGAGCCCAAAATCAGAGAGGAGAAGCAGCTTCCCTTCAGGCTGCCAGCAGCAGTGAGCAAGGCCCATGCCCCCTCCCCGAGCTGGGGCATCAGGGCAACCTTCTGGCTGCTGGCAGGAAGGATGCAGATTGCTCTATCTGCTCTAATGAGCTCAGATCCAAGCTGCAACATGATGAAGCTGGGGTGGCAGAGCACAAACAAGGCCTTGTGTGGTTGGAAGAATGGGATCTTTTGACCTGGGTAATGGCAGGGAGGTGACAGATCAACTGAGGAGGGCAGAGGAGTGACAGTCACACGGCTGGCTCTGCTGCAAGGGCAGAGCTGGGGAGTACCCAGGGGGTTAGGGCAGTTGGGGTTTGCCTGGGAAAGGTCTCTGGAGCCCTGGGGAAGCAAGCATGAAGCCATTGCACTTTCAGATAGCTCATTCAAAAGACAGCAGGGATTTCTAGCAATTAACAGCTGTCTGCACTTGCTGGCTGCTGTGTGGCCATTCTGTGCAGTAAACAGCTGTCCCCCAGGGCTGGCTGTGCCCAGGGCTAATTCTCAGTGCTGGAAGCAGGCACTAAAAGAGCTGCCCAGAACCAATTCTCTCCTCTGCAGCAGGAGCTTGCCCTAGGCACAGCAGAGATCTTGGTTGTGTATGTGTGGGTTTGGGGCTGGCTGGAGCAGGTTGCCTTTTCCCTGCCCTTGCTCTCTGCATCCTCAGCTGTCTGCTGGCTAGCCAGGAGCTAGGAGTGAGGATTCCAGGAGCTTTGGGTGAAGGGCAAACCACTGGAGACTCTGTAGAGTCACAGGAGGAACTGTAAGTCAGGGAAACATCTAGATTACTGTCCCTAAAAGGCAGCATTTTGGGGGCCAGAGCTGGTTGATTGTGGCCATGAGCCTGGCAGCTCAGACAGACCCAGGCAGTGCTGTCCTGCTGCCCATGCCCCTGGGACAGAGTTGGAGCAGGTCTGAGCCCTGTGGATGTGAGAGTGGCCATGGCTGGAGCTGCAGAGCTGCACTCCCAGAGCTCAGTGCTTCAGCCCCAGCAAGAGCTGCTGCAGACCTTTGGAGGAGCCTTTTCAAGTGAATCCTCTTCATGAATAATCCAAGCCCCTGGGCTGAAGTTCTCAGGGTTGGGGAGCACTCCTGGGAAAAGCTTTCCTCCCAGCTCTGCTGTGCTGGAGCTGCAGGAACTCTCCTGCCCTCAGCAATCCCTGCCCAGGGATGTGAGTGGAGCTGGATCTAGCTGTCACTCTGGGCTGTAGGCTCCATGTGCCCCAGCCAGGCTCAGCTGGAAGACTGCAGGAGAAAGCAGAGACAGAGTCTGGAGGCTGAGCTTCACCACAGTGTGTGTCTCTGGGTGATCCAGGCAGAGAAGAAGGAGAGAACCTTTGCTGACAGCCCCAGGGTGGGAGCTGCTGTCCTGCTGGAAGCCCTGCTGGGGTTGCAAGGAAGCCAAAACACAGCAGAGAGAGTGGCTGGCTGTGGGTGATGAGGTGTCAGGACACTCCTGCAGCTCTGAGTGCCTCTGCCCTCTGCTTGCCTCCATACAGGTAGCAGAGCTGGAGTCACAAGGGGCTCATGATTCCTCCAGTGACAACAACAAGGAAGAGCTGAGCCAGACCCTGGAGGAGCTGGAACTGCTGATCAAGGCTAAAGATGAGGTAAGAACCATGAGGCAGAGCAAAGGCTGAAGCTGGGTGGCCAAAGACTGAAGAGGGGAAGGTGTCTCCAGGTTCTTGATCCTTAGGGAGAGCTCTGCCCCCTTCCTGGAGCTCCTTAGGCTAGGAGGAAAATGCAAAGGTGTGCAGAGGCATTCACCCAGCAGCTGAGGGGAGACTCTGGCCCCAGGAGCCTGGGACCTGATCCTGATCCAGGATGCAGCAGGGTGCAGAGGCCACTGAACCTGCCTGGTGCTCAGCCACTCAGCTTGAGCAGGACCTAAGGGCTGTGAGGGAGGGAGCTGGGGCAGTTTAGAGCTGTGTGGTGTTATGTGCTCCTTGGAGCAAGGGAAGGGGCCTTGTGTGGTGGGAGCTGCCCCCCACCCTGGGCTCCTCAGGGCTTGCTTCTCCTCTCCCTCCCCTGGTGATGAGGAGAGGAGAGGAGCCCCCAGCTTCCAGACACTGCCTGTGGGGCAGGACAGCACTCAGGTCTGGCACCCTGGGAGTGGAGAGCTGCTGGTGGCTGTGGGCTGGCTGGTGTCTGGGCAGAGCTGTGCCTGTGTTTCAGGAGATCCAGCTGCTGAAGAGCCAGAAGGCTGCTCGCTGGGAGGCCGAGGGCGAGCGGGAGGAGACGCTGCAGAAGCTGCAGGTGAGGGTGGCAGCTCTGGGGCACTTCTGCAGCCACAGATCAGCCCCATGGCTCCTTTCAGCCAAAGAGGGAACTGTTGCCATGCCTCTCTCTGCCTCTGGAGGATGGGAACAGGTCCCTCCCTCTGTCTCTGCCTTCTCCCACCCTCAGAGACAGGACATGGGGCACAGGCACAGCCCCACTCAGGGTGGGAAGGCTGCAGGAGCAAACACAACCTTCATGTGCTCTCCTCTAGTGCTTGCAGTAGCTCCTGACCTAGGACTGGGCCAGGCCATGGTGCCCTGTGCCCATTCCTCTCTCTGAGGTCTTGCTGAGCTTGCTGGATGGCCAGGGCTGGCTGGGGAGCAGAGCT
Source organism: Galbula dea (assembly GCA_013399015.1). Lineage (NCBI taxonomy): Eukaryota > Metazoa > Chordata > Aves > Piciformes > Galbulidae > Galbula > Galbula dea. The sequence continues at coordinate 281,002 of VWZX01000877.1, read as the reverse complement.
CTGCCTCAGCTGGGGTGGCAGGAGGGATGCAAGCTGCTCTGCAGCTCAGGGCCAGGGCACAGAGGGAAGCAGGGGCTGTGGTGCAGTCTCTGGGGGCTCTTGCCTGTGTTGGCCTCCAAGCTGCTGAACTAGGGACCTGCTGTGGGGCTCAGCCCCCATGCACAGGCTCTGGCTGGCAGGGCAGAGGGATCCCTCCAGACATCAAGGGCTGCCAGACCCAGAGCTGGTAGGCATGGGGGGAGGTGGGATCTGTGTGCACCTCTGCAGGCTGAATTTGGGCAACACCTGCATGGGAGGAGGTTGCATCTATTGCATCTACCTACACCTCTGCAGACTGAGTTTGGGCAACACCTGCATGGGAGGAGGTTGGATCTGTGTGCACCTCTGCAGACTGAGTTTGGGCAACACCTGCCCCCAGGCCTGTGCAGAGCAGGGTGCTGTGGCTCAGGATGGGGCCATCCCTCAGTGAAAGAGCTGCCTGGGTTGTGGGTAGGTGGCCCTGGGGGTGCTGGCAGGGCTGTCTGGTGGAGATAAGGGTGGTGCTGTGGGAGCAGAGGGTGTGAGTGCTGGGGCAGGCAGCACCTGACTGGCCTCTTGTGTCCTTGGGCAGGAGCTGGAGGCACGCAACACAGAGCTGGAGCAGCGTCTGCAACTGGCTGAGCAGACCCTGGCAGAGACCCTGGCTGAGAGGGAGAAGATCCAGAATGAGGTCACCAAGGTGGCAGAGATCATGGATGTGAAGATATTTGAGCTCAGTGAGATCAGGCAGGGATTAGCCAAGCTGGTAGAGAGCAACTGAGCAGCACCACAGCCAGGGGAGACACCTCCAGGGGAGAGGAGCCTGAGCTGGAGCTGCTGACTGCCAGCCACCAGGAGAGCCTCAAGGGCTGCTCCAGCAGCATCCCCCAACATACCAGCAGCTGCCTGGACAGTGTGGAGAGCCCAGCTGCAGCCACTTCTTGCCCACTCAACACCCACACAGACAAGGGCAGAGAGGACCTGAGCTCCTGAATCCTCTCCAGGGAGCATCTTCAAGGGACAGCCAGAGCTCTCTGGACCCTGCCATGGCTGTGGCATGGCCCAGAGACAGCAGCTTCCCCCCCTCCCTGCTGCCACACTGTGTCTCCAAGGTTTTTACTCTTTTCTAGGGGAAGGAGCTGAGCAGCCTTCACTTTTCTTTTGTAGTTTTTTAGGAAACCACTTGCCTTTTGCCAACAAGCTGCCTGTTTCCCCACCCAGGGAGGGAGGGAGAGGTCCTGGCACCCAGAGGACAAGAGTTGCTCCTGGTTTTTTCTTTCCTCTTCCCCAACCCTAACTGCATCATGTCTTTCTAGCAGGATCCAGTAACACTTGATCCCCTCTCAGGAGCTTCCCCACTGCAGAGGAGGGTGCATGCCTGCCTGTGTGTCCTTCCCACTCTTCAGTCCCATCCTCCAGAGGAAGAGGAGCTGCAGGTTCTCAAGCTCTTCTCAGTGGAACAGAGTGGGATTTGGTGACTTGTTAACACTTGAAGCTGAGAAGAGCAGAGGCTTGCTTGGGAAAGGGGCACTGGAGAAGTGGGACAGCCCCAGGGGCATCACCAACCAGCTGCTAGATTGGCCTCTCTCCCAGCCTCTAGAGGCTGCAGTTAATTGCAATTAAATGGAGCAAATCACAGTTGCTCTGGGTTTCTCTCTCCTTTATTTTCTTGGGAAACAGCCCCCAGAGAGGCCCTGCTCTGTCTCAGCCCAGCACTGCTCCTTCTGAAGGGGCTGGCTCCCAGCTTGCCATGCTTGGCCAGGGGAAAGGAGGTCATGCTGGGTGGGAGCAGTGCCCTGCAGGGTCTGTGGGCAGGTTGTGAGTTAACCAGAGATGTTGTCTTAGCAATAGGAATTGAGCAAGGCCTGAGGGAGGCACCAGGGACACCTGGAAGGTTGTTGTCCCCTCCATGGCACTCACTGTGCCCCTGGGCTGAGGCTGCAGGCTTCTCCCTCTTGCTCCTAAAGCCAGAGCTGAGGGCTGAGGCTGCAGGGCTGAGGCTGCAGGCTTCTCCCTCTTGCTCCTAAAGCCAGAGCTGAGCAGGGCTGAGGCTGCAGGCTTCTCCCTCTTGCTCCTAAAGCCAGGGTGAGGGCTGAGGCTGCAGGTTTCTGCTGGTGACAGTTCACTGTCAGCACCCAGATGGCTTCCTGGCTGGAGGAGAGATGCTCCTGGCTGTAGGCACCTGGAGACACCTCATTCTGTTGGCAAATGAGGAGCTTCATTATTCATGGAGAGCCTAGAGAGGACATTAATGAAGGGAGGAGGGGGAGAAATAGCTCACAGAGATCAGGATGAACAAATAAGGACCTTGCAGCATGTTCTTTGCATGGTGCCCTGAGGAACAGCAGCCAGCTGGGAGCCTCTGCTCTGAAGCCAGCCCCAGGACAGGCTCCTTCTGCCCAGCTCATTGCTCTTCCAGGCCATGCCACTAGCAGAGCCTCAGGAAAGGGCTGTCTGTAGCCCAGATGCCAGCTGACAGATGCCAATCCAGCCCTTCCAGGCTGAACACACTGCAAACCCAGGCCAGAACACCACCAGCTCCACCACTCCCTTACCTCTGCAGCCTTTGATTCCTCCTCCTCCTCCTCCTCCACAAAGCAGATAATCACCCTCCCTGAAGGACTGCTGGACTTCACTAGCATCCACACAGTGCCTGGAGAGCCAAGAGAAGAAGAGGTTAGCCCAGGCCAGACTGCTTAACACCCTGAGTGCTTTTAAAGAGGAGGTAAAAAACCCTTTCTCTTCCCAAAAAGCCTCTGCAGAGCCCCCAGTAATGTGTGTTTAGGCAGCATCACATCACAGGCACTCAGCAGCTTCTCTCTGGTGCCTGTTTGTGTGAGGACACAGCTGAAGCCATTCCTTGATGGACTGGAAGCAAACTTGGGGGCAATCTGCAATGAAATAGCACCGCGGGGGGGAGGCAGAGGCAAAAATAGGTGACCTAACCCTTTGGAGCTCCTCCATCTGGGCTGCAGAGATCAGCTGCTCTGCTCCTCAGAGGAGAGGTTATTTTTAGTGCAGGGATGTCTGTTTACACTTGACAGCACAGGCAAGCACTCTCTGGGAGGGGGACACCCCCCCCCCCCCACACACACACACACACTGGGAGGGAGCTTCCATGTGCAGCAGCAGAGGCAGCTCTGTGTGCTTTGGAAGGTGCCCAGGAAGACATCATGAAGCCCCCAGCAGCCAGGGAGCTTCCCAGGCTCCTTACCCAGGCTCATTTATGATTATTTCCCTTATTAGATTGTGGTGTGCACAGAGGGAGAAGAACAGGAGCTACAGGCACTAATCAGCACTGCACAGGGTCCTTGCCTCCTCCAGCAGCTTTCCTCCAGCCTCCCCCAAAAGCAGCAGCTGGGAGGATGCTGGAAATGAGCCACTGGTGATAAAAGCAAGCAACTCCCCAGGCACAAGAGGTGTGAGAGCTCCAGCAACAGCTCCTCCAAAGGAGCAGCACTTGCAGGCTCCTGGCAGCTCCCAAACCCTCAGCTCCTGGGCTTCTGCTGAGGGCCAGCCTGGGAAGGGAGAAGCCAAGGCACCAAAATACCTTCTCCTTGGCTGCCAGAGTCAGCTGCAGCTGTAGGAAGCTGCCAGGTGGAAGGGGACAGGAGGCTCAGTGTCCTCTCTGCCCCAGGGGGTGGGATGGGCTCTGCAGCAGCAGCTCTCCCAGGGCACAAGGACTTGCCCAGCCTGTCCCAAGTGTGAATTCTCAGCCCTCTCTCCTGTACCCCTCCTCCTGCAGCCTGCAGCCGTGTGACACTGTGCTCTGGAGACAACAGGGCAGCATCTGTGCCTCAGCACCAGCTCCTCACCCTCTCAGAAGCTTATTTCCCCCCAAGGGCTGGTAGAACAAGGAGTGAGAGGCTGCTGGGTGTAGCCTCTGCCTTCTGCTCCCACCAGTGCTGGGCTAACAGGGTTTCAAATCCCAGCAGACAGAAGACAGAAAACATTTCCTTCTAGCCTGGCTGGCTGAGATATTGGTGTCCAGACCTTGTTGTGGGTAGATGAAAACAGTTTGGGAGCCTGGAGGGTGGAGGTGTGGGTGCCACCTCTCCTGGGGGCAGCACAGCTTGTGAGGTTTGGGCTTGGCAATGTGAGGATGATCCTGGGAAGCACTGAGCAGAGGTGAAGGGATGGGGATGAGCCACTGCAAGAGGCTGCTGCTGTGCTCCCAGCTTTGCTTTGCTCCTTGACAACTTTTCTCCCTCCCAGAGGTGACAAGCCAGCCCTGCAGGGATGTGTTCCCAGGAGACAGAGCTGCTGCAAGGGAGGGAGAGGCAGGGGGGGAATGAAACAGCCAGCAGGGAGGTGTTCTTAGCACAGAAAACCAGAGAAAAACCCAGGTGTTCCTTCCCTCAGCCCCATTTTTGGAGGCCTGGTGTTGGCAGGGAGGAAGCAGGGGAGTGAAGAGGCTCAGGTCACAGCCAGGGTGCAGGCACAGGGCTGGGGCAGCTGCAGTCAAGCTCTGGCTGAGGTTAAGCAGCAGAAAACCTGGCAGGGAGAAGCCTTAAGGTGCAGCAGAGAGGGAAGGGGAAGGCTCAACCAAGGAACTGCAAGGAGTTGGGAGCAGAGCCCTGGAGTGGAGCACTGCAGGGCTCAGGGTGGCTAAAGGGATGGAAGCACTGATCCAGGAGGGTGCTGAGTGCTGCATGGCCAAGGCCTGGGCACAAGTAGCCCTGGGCCACCACCCTGCCCCTGCTTTCTCAAGCTAAAAGTCTTTAGGATCCAGCTGCCCAGCCAAGGAGCTCTGAGCTGCATTTCCCTCTGCAGGGTGATGAGAGGCAGCAGTGAGGGTGGCCAGAGCACAGCAAGTGCCATCTACCGGCTAGCCTGGCAGGAGCAGAGGAAAGGGCCTCAGAGGAGGTTCTAGGATGGATATTAGGAACAATTTCTTCCCTGCAAGAGTGGTTCAGCCTTGGCCCAGGCTGCCCAGGGCAGGGCTGGAGTCACCACCCCTGGGGGGGTTCAGAAACCATGGAGCTGTGACACTCAGGACCATGGGTTAGAGGCGTGGGGGGTTTGGGGGTGACAGCTGATGATCTCAGAGGTCTCTTCCAACCCTAAGGATCTGTCAGAAGCTGCCCAAGAGAAGGGCTTGGAAGGGAAGAGGCCACTGCTGGTGGAAGAAGCCACTCAACAGCTCTTTAAGGTTTCCCAGAGCTGAGTTTGTGTTTGCAGGGAGCAGCCAGAGGGAAGGCAGCAGCTGGCACGGGGCAGGGCTGGCCCAGCCAGATCTCAGCCAGCAGGAAGCCCTCAGGTGGCTGCAGACCCAATCTTAAAACACCCCCAGGGATCTGCTGTGTGCCCCCAGGGCAGCCCCTGGGAAAGGAGAGCTGCAACCAGCTGCACTGCAGCCAGCAGCAGCAAGGCTGGAACAGGAGATCCAATGCAGCACTGCTGCCTCAGCACAGAGGAGTCCAAAGCCTGGCCCAAAGCTCACCCCAAGCCTATTTCACTGGGGAGATGCAGAGCTCTCCTGCCTGCTGCAGCATCCCCAGAGGGAAGGGATGCCAGCTAGAGCTAGCCAGAGGCACCCCAGGGCCTGCAGGCTCCCAGGACAGGAGCTGGGCAGAGGCTGCAGGAAGGCACTGAGGGACACAACAGCCAGAGGAGGCTCAGCCCTTACCCAGCTCATCTTTGGAGACAGATTTTATCCCCAAGCTCTTTGCCCACACACTGCTCCCCACCCCTAGGACTCCAGAACTCCTTCAGGTGCTGGAGAAGGCCAAACATCCAAGCACTTGTTGGCCCCTGAGCACAGAGACTGCTCTGCAAGGCAGAGGAGAGAGAAACCAGCTCTCAGTCTCAAGGCAGGGAAAGCTCTGAACCTTAAAAGAAGGTACCAAGGACCAAAGCTGCCACCAGGACAGACCTAGCTCTGGCCTGAGCTGCTCTGGGCTTCTGTCTCTCTAGGGAAACACAATTGTTTCCTTGGAGAGCTCAGCCCCCTCCAGCCTAACCCCTCCTGTTACCAACACAGCAGATGCAAATCTCCCCAGGGAGGCCCCAGGAACCTCCAGAGCAGAGCCCAATGTAAAGCACTCTGCTCACTCCTGCACTGCAGGAGACAATCCTGCTCTTGGGGCTGCTCTTCTGAGCCAGGAATGATCTGAGAACTGACTGAGCACCTGGGAGAACTGCCCCCAGCAGCCCTGGTGCCCAAACCAGGCCTCTGCTGTCGTTCTGAGGGCAGAGCTAAGGCAGGCAGTGGCTGGCAGCACATCCACCTAGGTGTCCAGAGCAGATCCCAGGACCAAGCATCCAGTGCAACCTCCCCAGGGGTTCCAGGGCTGTGGCCCAGGCAGGGGCTGAGCTCATTTGGTCACAGTATTTTTAGCCTCTGGCTCAGGGGAGAAGCTGTTGATCTAAAGAAGGGTGAGTGGCAAGCAGCAGCCCTCGGAAGGGAAGAGCAGAGGCTGAACGGAGAGGGAACAGCCAGAAGATGTTTATTTCCCTTCCCTCAGCCAGAACTCAGGTCTGGCCTCTCCTTGGCTGGAGGAAGGAAACCTCCTCTCGACAGACACTCACCCAGGAGCCTGAGCCAGCTGCCAGGAACAGCCCAAGCACCGTGCAGGAAGGAAAACTACCAGAGACAGTTCTCCAAGTGTCCCTTCCCCCTCAGCCACCTTCCCCAGCCTCTCCAGCTCACAAGTGTCCACATTCAAATGCCTCAGACCCCAGGGTTCCCAGAGCAGCAGCAAGCTGGGAGCAGCCCAAGCCAAGCAGGTCATGCCAAGGGCTGCTCCTCCTCCTCCTCCTCCTCAGCAGGCAGCTCTTTCCTCCTCTCCTTCTTCTTCTGCAGTTTCCTCTTCAGCTGCAGCTGCTTCCTCCTCTGCAGTGCCTCCTGCACCTTCTCACGACACTGCTTGTTCCTCTTCTTGATCTTGGCCAGCTCTGCCTTCCTCTGGGCCTCCAGCTCTGGATCCTGCAGTGGCAAAAGGCAGGAGAGCAGGGACAGAGCCATGGACCCAGTTCCTCTGCCTCCCCTAGCTCCTCCAACAGCCAGGCACTGCTCCAGCACACTTGCTAAGACCCCCAGAGCCATTCAGCCTGGAAGAGACCTCTCAGACCATCAAGCATCACCCTTTGGGATAGAACTTCACCAGCCTGAAGGGGACTGAGCCAGAGACACCACAGCAGTGAGGGAAGAACTGTCATTCCTCTTCCACCCCAATGGCACCAGAGCAGCTCCTGCCCCAAGCAGTTTAGAGAGCAGCAACTCTCACCTTCCCCTCCAGGATCATTTGCTTCCTCTTATTGATCTCCTTCTTCTCATCAAAGTCCATTCCCTCCAGTTCCTGCCAAGGCAAAAAGGGGCAATCAGGAGCCAGGCTGACAGAGAGGAGAGCAGTGCAGCTGCAAAGGGGCAGCAGAACCTCAGCCCAGGGAAGGGAACTACAGCAACCTTCCACACACACATCCAAGGGCTCCCACTAGATAAAAGGGGCAAAAGCAGCTCATTAGGCTGCAGGGAATCTATCTCTTGGTTCCTCTCAGCTGCCCAAGGTCTCCTGTCCTCTAAGCAGCAGGACCCCATGGCTGCAGACTCACAATCTCACACTGCCTCCTGGTGACGTTCACTTGGGTGAGGATCTCCAGCACCAGCTTCTCCTCCACAGGGAACTCCTGCAGCTTCAGCTCTAGATGAGGGAGACATTGACAGACCAGAGCTGGTTACAACATCCAGGGGCAGGTCCTCAAGGAGTAAAGCATTCAGTATAGTTCCACTGGGTCTCTTATCTCTTGTTCCCTGGGAGAAGAGCCCAACCCCCACCCTGGCTCCAGCCTCCTCTCAGGGAGCTGCAGAGAGCCAGAAGGTTTCCCCTGAGCCTCCTCTTCTCCAGCCTAACCAAGCCCAGTTCCCTCAGCTGCTCCTCACACTGGTGCTCTAGACCCTTCCCCAGCTTCACTGCCCCTCTCTGGCCACACTCCAGCACCTCAATGTCCTTCTTGGAGTGAAGAGCCCAAAACTGACCCCAGGCTTGGAGCTGTGACCTCCCCAGTGCCCAGCCCAGGGCTACGATCACTGCCCTAGCCCTGCTGGCAGGATCACACATCCTGCACTGATGACATCAGGGCTGCAAATCCAAGCCCAAAGGAGCACACAGAATCCCACAGTTCAGCAGCACTAATGCTGCTCTACTTACTGATTTCCTCCTCAATAGCATGGACCAGGTGGATGTCATACTGTGTCACCAGGGTGACAGCCAGCCCCTTCCGACCTGGTGATGAACAGAGTGAGCACAGAGCATCAGGGGCTGGAAGGAGCCTCTGGGGATCCCCCTGGATCAGCAGGGGCACCCACAGCAGCTTGCCCAGGATGTCTCCACTGACAGAGACTCCACCACCTCCCTAGGCAGCCTGGGCCAGGGCTCCACCACCCTCAAAGTCAAGAAGTTCCTCCTGATGTTCAGCTGGAACTTCCTCTGTCCCAGTCTGGGCCTGTTCCCTCCTGTCCTGTCCCTGGGCACCACTGAGCAGAGTCTGGCCCCAGCCTCCTGCCCCCCACCCATGAAATACTGCCCAGCATTGCTCAGATCTATGATACATGAACCCTGACAGAGCAGAGGGAGATGCAGCCTAACCCCTGCCCAACTCCACCCACCCCCACGGTCAGCCCAGCACCCTAGGGTGCCCAGAGGAGCCTGTAACTGCTACCAGTTAACTCCTACTGCAGCCCAGGCAGGAGGCAGGGGGAGCTACTGTTGCAGCCTTCAGGCAGGATGCCCAGGCAGTGCCCCAGGCCCCAGCCCTGGGACCCCAGGACCCTGCTCACCAGCACGGGCTGTGCGGCCGACCCGGTGGATGTAGATCTTGGGCAGCCCAGGGGTGTTGTAATTGATCACAACCTGCACTGTGGGAATGTCCAAGCCTCTGGAAAGCACAGAAAGAGAAGAGGAGAGGAAAGAAACACCTTTTCAATAGGTGCAGGGGAGGTTCCTAGCCTCTGCTCTCTCCAAGAGCCTGATCTTCCCAGGAATGGCCTTTGTTGCTCTGGGGTCTCTCCAGGACAAGCTCCAGGACCTTGCCTTGGAGCTTGGGGTTCCCTCCCAGACCCAGAGCACAGACTGAAGCCTCAGAGAAACCACTCCCCTGCCAGAACACACAGACAGCCCTACAGCAGAGGAGCAGAGCTATGTCACACACCAGCAGGCTCCAAAACAACAGCTCAGAGATGTTCAACCTCAACCACCTTGTCCTACCCCGGGAGGGGAGAAGTTGCAAGTTCTCCTCATCTCCACAGTGGTGCTGATGCTTAAAAAGCAGGCTGAAGACCTCCTGTGTGTCCCTTACCTGGCAGCAACATCAGTGGCAATGAGGATCTTCAGGATGCTGGACTTGAACTTTGCTAGAGCTGCAAAACGCTGCCTCTGGGGACAGAGAGGTCTGGGTGAGGGAGGCTGTGACCCACAGGAGCTGTGGGGCTGGGATCCAGCTGGAAGCATCCTCTTCCAGCTTGCCTCATCACCCACCTGTTTCATCATGGAATGCAGAGCAATAGAAGGGAAGTTGAACTTCCTGAGCATCATGTTCAAGACCTGACAGTCCCTGGAAGGAAAACCAAACCCCAAACCAACCCAAAGAATCAGAAGGGAAGAGGGAAATGGATTAGGACAAAGCTGAGGCACTCACACCACCAGAACCACAAGCTGGGCAGTTACTGCAGTGCTCAGACCCCCACCCTTCCCTCTTCCCCCTCCCCTGAGATCATTTCTCTGCCACGTGTCCCAAGGAAGGCAGCAAGCACCACCCCAGCTGGAGCTGGGGCCTCAGCTGGGAAGGGGCAAGCACAGGCACAGGAGGAGGAGATCAGGAGGAACTGCCACTCACTTGCAGGTTTTGGTGAAGATAATAACAGACCAATCCTTGTGCTCATCCTGGAAGGTCTGGATCAAGTGGACCAAGTAGGCATCCTTGATGGCTTCAGGCACCAGCAGGTAACGCTGCTCCAGCTCATCCACTGTCCTCACCCTGGCAGGAGGGGAGGAGAAGGACCAAGGAGCACCAGGTTGGGAAGAGAAGATGGAATGCAAGGGAGATGAAAGGTAGGAGGGAGACAAGATCACAGAATCACAGTATTGCTACAGCTGGAGAAGACCTCTGAGGTCACCAAGTTCAACTGTTAGCCTAACACTGCCAGGTCACCACTGAATCATGGCCCTAAGGGCCACATCCACATGTTTTCTGAGCCCCTCCAGGGATGGGGACTCCACCCCTGCCCTGGGCAGCCTGGGCCAGGCCTTGGCAACCCTCTCAGTGAAGAAAGTTTTCCTAATATCTAATCTGAACCTCCCCTGGCTCAACTTGAAGCCATTTCCTCTTGTCTTATTGCTAGCAGAAGAAATGAACAGAGGTCAGAGAGAGGAAAGAGCACTCCTCATCTGCTCCTCAGCCTGAAGGTGATGACTTACTCAGAGGTAGCCTCCCAGAAGAAGGGTCTGTTGGCAGCCAGGCCCTTCAGCTCATTCAGGGTATCAGTCAGTGTGGCACTGAACAGCAAGGTTTGTCTCCGTGCTGGGAGAGCATCCAGGATCACCTCCAGGTCAGGAGTGAAGTCAGAGCAACCCTGCTCCAGCAGCCTGTCAGCCTCATCCAACACCTGCCCACAAAGCAAAGCCACTCACAGCTCATCTCAAAATCCTAAAAGGATGGATAGAAAGCAAGCCAAAAGCTGGCAAGTTTCCTTACCAAGAACTTGATCTTCCTGAGGTTGAAGGTGCTGGAGCTGCGCAGGTGATCTGCCAGCCGGCCAGGGGTGGCGATCACCACGTGGGGCTTGCGGGACAGCTCCAAGGCCTGGGCCACCATGTCTGCAGCAAGAGCCACGGGCTGAGGCACGGCCAACTGAGCACAGGCCCTCAGCTCGTCTAGTCTAGAAACCCTCTCCTTGTTCCCACCCACCGCCACTGCCTCGGGCAGTGAATGAAGACGGCAAAGCATGTGGATGGAGAAGCTCCACGCAGGCTCTGCCCCCTGCACGGTGACACTCACCCAGGCCTCCCACCACCACGCAGTCCTTCAGGCCCAGAGGCTTCCCCAGCACACGGAACTGCTCGGCGATCTGGTATGCCAGCTCCCTGCCAGGGAGGAAGAGAGAACTGAAGTAGAGCTGGCTACAGCCGTGGCGAAGCCTCCCGGTCCGGGGCCGTTCCGTACCTGGTGGGGGTCAGCACTAGGCAGAAGATGCCATAAGGATCCTCGGAGAGCACCTGCAGCACAGGCAGCACGAAGGCTGCCGTCTTCCCGCTGCCTGTCTTGGCGCAGCCCATGCAGTCCCGACCTGCGATGGAGAGGCAGAAGGACGCGGACCGTGAAGTGCCGTTAACTACTGGACGGGGAGCGGGGACCGGGAAAACCGGGATGGAGAGCAGGGACGAGGGCCGGGAAGCAGAGATGAAGAGCAGGAAGCGGGACAGCGGGGAAATGGGGAGAGGGATGAGAGAGCGGGACGGAGGAGCAGGGTGCGAGGACCAGAAGCGAGGAACGGCAATCGGGAGCGGGCAGGCTCACCCTGCAGCACGGCCGGGATGCAGGCAGCCTGCACGGGCGTGGGCCGGCTCAGCCCCACCTGCCGCGCCTGTTCCACCAGCCATGGCGCCAGCCCCAGCGCCCGGAACTCCGCCATGTCCGCGCCGGCTTCCACCCGGCGCTTCCGCCCGTGAGCCCCTCCCATTGGCTGAGCCCCTCCCAGCCTGCCTTGCGCGGCAACCACTTCCGGCTCCTGGTGGAGGTGGGACCAGGGCTGATCCCTGCATGTCTATTGGCTGGCGTGGGCGGTATCCATGGAGACGGCGGCTCCCGGCAGCCTTTGCGGGTCAGCGATTTCCGGAGACGTGTCTGAGGCGGAAATGGCGTCCGGGGCCGGTGCTGGTCCCGCGGGTCAGGGCGGCGATGCCGATGAGCTCTTCGACGTGAAGAACAGCTTCTATATCGGGGCCTACCAGGCCGCTATCAATGAGGCGCAGCGAGTCAAGGTGGGGGCGCTCGGGGTACCGAGGGAGACGATACAGGCTGTTCTTTGGCCTGCGGGTCGGTGTCTCTCCCCGGGAACTGCCTCCCCTCCGCCGCCCTGGCGATTAAAGACGTGAGCTTGAGGGTCTCTGAGTGCCTTTCGTCCCTGCCTGCCTAATCACACGCCGTGCTGGGTGCTCTTCACCTCCGGAACGGGGACACAGGGTGCAAGAGGGGGTCCGGGGGCTCACGGGTGTGCCTGTGTTGGGTGGGTGTCGTTTCCCTGGGGGAGTCTCGCATGTGGGGTTGTGTTGTTGAGGAGTTGGGACGTGGCTGTATGGCTCCTTGAGTGAGGTGCTTGTTTCCTGTCATTCTTTCAGCCCTCTAGTCCCGAGAAGGAGGTGGAGAGGGATGTTTTCTTATTCCGAGCCTACATTGCCCAGGTGAGGCTGGAAGTGCAGCGTTTGGAGCAGCAGCATCTGGCTGCAGGAGGTTGTGAGTCTGAGTCTTGTGAATACGCTGTCATGCAGCTTGGTAATAACTCTTCTCAGTCTAGTGGACAGGGAGAGGACTAGAGGAAACAGGATGGAGTTGAGCTGGGGAGGTTCAGGCTGGAGATTAGGAAAAGGTTTTTCATCCAGAGGGTGGCTGGGCTTTGGAACAGCCTCCCCAGGGAGGTGGTCACAGCACCAAGCCTGATGGAGTTCCAGGAGCTGGACCCCATGATTCTAGTGGGTCCCTTCTAGCTCAGTAGATCCTGTGAACTGTGAGACTCCTCCTTCAGCACTGGCACAGACTGAACATGTAAACACTTGGGAACACAAGGTGCCCTGTGTGGGGTCAGGGTGACCTGGGGAGATCCCTTTGCAGAGTGTTTCATCATCTTCAAACTGACATTTGGCCCCAGGGTCCTCTTTGGGCTAAGGAAACTTGGCCACATGTGTAGAGTGGACTGTGAGACATAAAGCAGAGATTTGCTGTTGGGAGGTTTTAGAGTGTGAGCAGTTGGTTCCTGTGCTCTGAGGTGTTTGTGAGTCCCAGCTTTATCTCCCTTGCCTTCAACAGAGGAAGTATGGTGTTGTCCTGGATGAAATCAAAGCCAGTGCCAGCCCTGAGCTGCAAGCAGTGAGGATGTTTGCAGAGTATCTCTCAAATGAGAGCCAGAGGTAAGCCTGGGGATGAGCTGGAGCTGCAGGCCCAGCAGGCAGGGTGTTCCCATGTGGGATGCTGCCTGTTCAGGCCTGGCCTTGGCCATCATTTCCTGGGCTCAGCAGTGAATCTCCAACAGGCAGAGCTGTGTGGCCAGGATCTTTCTGTCTTGCTAGTGAAACACTCCCCAGCTCTCCCCTGCTCTCCCCAGGGATGCCATTGTTGCTGATCTGGACAGGAAGATGGCAAGGAGTGTGGATGTCACCAACACCACCTTCCTGCTGATGGCTGCCTCCATCTACTTCCATGACCAGAACCCTGATGCTGCTCTGAGGACTCTGCACCAGGGGGAGAGCTTAGAGTGGTAAGGGGAGAGCTCAGCCTGGCCCCTGGCTAGGGAGAGCTGCTGGAGGAACCACCTGAGGGCTGGCTGACCCCAAAAAGCCTTGAAACCATTGAGAAGCTCCTGGGAGCTCTGGCTGCTCAGTAGGAGGTGATGTGTTTGCCCTGGGGGAACTTAACCCATGGAGTGATGTGCTGAGGGCAGCACCGTGCTCCTGCAGCCTTTGGGAGCCAGCAGCACATCTCCCTCTTCCAGCTCCTGCTCTGGTGATTCCCCATGGCAGGAGGCTTGTCCCTGGGTCCTGGTAGAAGATCTCAGCTGAGCAGCAAGCTCCCAAGTGAAAATGCCTTTGTTCTGGTGTGTTGCAGCATGGCCATGATGATCCAGATCCTCCTGAAGCTTGACAGGCTGGACCTGGCTCGGTAGGTTGTGTCCCTTGGCTGGGGCTCTGCTGGAGTGGACTTGCTGAGAGCTCTCCTCAGGCAGGGAACAGCAGCTGGGTGTGCTGCAGAAGGGTTTCACCCTGCAGGTTGCAGCAGCTGTGGAGATAACAGAGCTGGATCCAGCTGAAGGCAGAGGCAGAGCTCTAGGCTTGCTCCTGCCCTCAGCAGAGGGTGGGTTGAGTCTCTAGGCCTGGCTTTGCACCTTTCCCTGAGGGGTTTGTTGTTAGCAGCTTGCTGTGGCTGTTGTGCTGTAGCAGGGGAAGAGCTGAGAGAAGGAACTGCAACCTTCTGCTTCTCATCCTGAAGCTGCCTGGTCTCTGTGGTGTGACTCCCACTCTTGCCTCTGCAGCAAAGAGCTGAAGAAGATGCAAGAGCAGGATGAGGATGCAACCCTGACCCAGCTGGCCACTGCCTGGGTGAACCTGGCCATAGTGAGCATCTGCCATGGGCAGCCCTGGCCTCCAGGAGCTCCCTGGGCCTCCTCTTTCAGCCATGGCAAGGATGGGCATGCTTCTGAGCAGCAGGCAGTGAACCTTTGGGTGTTTATCTCCTTTGCAGGGTGGTGAGAAGTTGCAGGATGCCTATTACATCTTCCAGGAGATGGCAGACAAATGCTCCTCCACCCTCCTCCTCCTCAACGGGCAAGCAGCTTGCTACATGGCCCAGGGCAAGTGGGATGATGCAGAGGGAGTGCTGCAGGAGGCACTGGACAAGGTACTCTCTGCTCTTGCCAGGCAGATTGGCCCTCAGGGGGCTGCAGAGTGGGACAGCCAGGGCTGTCACTGGTCCCCTGTGCTCTCAGGGGGCTGCAGAGTGCAACAGCCAGGGCTGTCACTGGTCATCTTCATGAGAACACCAACACTGATCCCCTTGGCTGAGGGTGGCCACTCACTGTTTGCCTTTCCCCCTCCTCTGCCTGGCTCAGGGAAGTGAGCTGGAGGCTTGGCAGAGCAGTCCTGGCAGAGGTAAGTCAGATAGACCAGGTGCCTGTTCTTCTTTGCAGGACAGTGGCCATCCTGAGACCCTCATCAACCTTGTTGTCCTCTCTCAGCACTTGGGCAAAGCCCCAGAGGTGAGCCTGGCCTCCTCCTCCTCCTCTCAGCAGCCAACTGCCAGCAGGCTGTGGGTGTTCCCAGTGCCCAGGGCAGCTTTCCTTGGCTTCATCAGGGTTGGGATTCCCAAATGCTGTTGTGCTGAGGTGTGGGGACAGGCAGGAAGGTGCTGGTGGGAACACAGACCCTGGGGACAGGGGCAGGTGTGGAGAGGAGAAGGGCTGGGTGCAGGGAGACATCTCTGGAGTGCTGGGGTCAGCTCTCACTCCACTGCTCTTGAAGGTCTCATGAAGTGCAGCCCTTGCACTTCCTGCTGGTACCTGGGGCTGCTTCCAGGAGGTGAAATGTGCTGTTTAAAAGCTCTCATGTCTTCCCAGCATTGACCTTGACCCTGACCTGTCTCCTCCCCCAGGTCACCAACCGCTACCTGTCGCAGCTGAAGGATGCCCACAGGAGCCACCCCTTCATAAAGGAGTATCAGGCCAAGGTAATTAGCAGGCAGCCTAATGACTGCCTCCTAGGAAACTGAAGCTCTCCTGCCTCCTAGCAGTCTCTGATGGAGCAAGTGGATTCTTCCCCAGCAGCCATGGCTGGAGTTTTGGGGGAGGAAGGGACAGACCCTGCTCTGTCTCTGTCTCTCAGCACGTTTCCCAGGGCTGCTGGGGATCCCAGGCCAGGAGGGGAGCAAAGGAGTGAGGTCCCCAAAGCTGGAACACCCTGGGAGAGCAGCTCTCAGCTGTGGGCTCTTCATCTGGGGCAGGAGTTTGTCACCAGCAGACACTGTGCTGAGAGGAAACATGGAATCAGAGAATTGTTCTGGTTGGGAAAGAGCTCTGAGCTGTTGGGAGTCCAACTGTTAACCCAACACTGCCAGGTCACCACTGAACCATGGCCCCAGGGGCCACATCCACATCTTTATTGAAGCCCTCCAGGGCTGGGGACTCCAGCACTGCCTTGGGCAGCCTGGGCCAGGACTTGACAACCCTTTTGGGGAAGAATTGTTCCTCATGTCCAACCTAAACCTCCCCTGGCACAACCTGAGGCTGTTTTCTCTTGTCCTATCACTTCTTCCCTGGGAGAAGAGCCCAACCCCACCTGGCTCCAACCTCCTCTCAGGGAGCTGCAGAGAGCCAGAAGGTCTCCCCTGAGCCTCCTCTTCTCCAGGCTAACCAAGCCCAGTTCCCTCAGCTGCTCCTCACAACACTGGTGCTCTAGACCCTTCCCCACCTTCCTTGCCCTTCTCTGGCCACACTCCAGCGCCTCAATATCCTTCCTGGGGTGAAGGAGTTTGGGCTGGGAGAAAGAAAGATAAGGATAAAACCCAAGGGAAACTGGAGCAAACTGAAACAAAGTTGAGCAGTGATCTTGCTGCTTAGCAGCCCCCTTGCTGTGGGGCTCTGGGGTAGCAGTGTTGTCCTCTGCTGGTAGGGGGTTATGGGGTGTCCAGTGGAGTTGGAGACTTGCTTACTTGATGTTTGTTTCTGCTTTGAAGGAGAATGACTTTGACAGGCTAGCCATGCAGTATGCCCCCAGTGCCTGAGGAGAGGGACAGGAGCCTGCAGCCCCCTCTGCTGCCTTGGGAGCTGGGAGTGATGGTGCAGAGCTGCTCTGGTGACCCAGGAGACCTCTCCCTGCACATCAGCCTGGTGTCACTCACTGGGGCAGCACCTGGGGACCCAGCAGGCTGCTGCTACACCATCCAGCTACTGGAAGCTGCAGAGCCTCTGTTCTGGCTCAGCCTGGGTCCTGAGCTCTGTCTAAGCCAGAGTATGGCCTCTCTGTACCTGCATCCTTCCCAATAAAGCCTTTCCTGCAGCTGTCTGCCCTTCCTTTCTGCACTCTGGATCTGAGCCCTGCACCAAGGCTCTGCTTGGGGGAGGAGTGGGAAAGTTGGGTTTAGGATCTCCCTGTGCTCTGGGGGTGGATCCTGAGGTCTGGATTTCCTTCCAGGCTGCCTGAGGACTCTTCCTTTAGCTCCAGCATCCTCTAGAAGAAGCAGCCCCAGCTTGGAGGGGTGACAAAAATAAACCTAATCCAACTGTAATAGGCTCAGCCTTAATCTTAGGCTGGCAAAGGGCAGTAGCTCAGTCCTGGAGCCAGCAGGAGGCTTCCTGCAGTAGGGCTGGAGGTTCCCTTGCCCCCAGTCACTCTGGGGGTGGTGGTGGTGCTTGAACCTGACCTGTTGTGGACCATGCCCTGCTCCAGTGCTGCCAGACTGTCACTGGCTGTAGCCTCAGGCTCCTGTGTAGCACTGCAGAGTGAGTCAGGCAGTTGTGTTCCAGCAGAGACAGAGCTGATGGCCGAGGGGATCCCTCAGCTGGGCCCTCCCGAGCTCTCCTGCTCTCTTTGGGCAGAAGGAGAGTTTCTGCTCCCCTGGAAATGCATCTCCCTGGCCTTTCCTTTGTGACCACCTCGGCAGGGTGGCTCTGAAAGGCTTCATTGTCTCCTGCCTTGGCTTGGGTAACGAGCAGCGAGTTCCAGCGAGGTTATTCATGGTGCAGCCTCCAATGAATGTTGCCTTTGTGGAGCTGTCTGAGGGAGAGCTGAAAGGGGCTTGTGTGTCCGGGGGCAGCCATTACCCACTTGATGGGCCATGAGAAATCGACTTAAAAATGTAAACAAGAAAAGCAAGTGGCATAGCAGGAGCCAGGGCTGGGAGAAGGGGGGAACGTGTTGTTCAGGGAGAGGAATGAGTTTGGGGTTTCTGTTGGTCAGAGCCAGGAGAGGAATGAGTTTGGGGTTTCTCATCCCTGCCCCAGACCAATTAGAGAGGTTCCTGAGAGCTCAGAGGCTGTGGGCAGAGGAATGAAATGAGGTTAGAGCTCCTTTCTGGTTTGTCTTTTCTCTTTCCCTATCGAGTTGCAGTTCCCTGTGTGTCCCTGGTGCTTCTTCTCCATCTCCAAGCAGTAAAGGAGCCCAGAGCTGCAGTTTCCTTGATAGTTCTGCTGCCTTAGGACACAACCCAACTGCATTTGGGCTGAGACCAAATCCCAGCACCCTTGGCTTGAGCCTCCTGCTGTGCTTTCCCATGGGACAATTGAAGTGTTGGCATTTTGGGAGGGTCTTCCTCTTAAACTTGTGCTTCTCCTAGTGAGCCAAGCACCTGATGGTCTGTCCATGACTGGCTTTATCACTTTGAATTTTAAACAGAGAGAGAAGGAGATTTCTGGGTTGGGAATCTCTGCCTACCCTCTGCCTTCAGCCACCTCCTCCATCAGGGCTGGCCTCTGGAGAGGGTTTGCATTTTCTAGGTGGATCTCATTATTCCAGAGCCTTCTGCACTGCCACAGGGGCCAGTGTTTGGCTCTGAGGGGAGGGTGGAAGCACCTGTGGCCACTTGGGGAGGCAGGGATGGATCTTCTACAGCTTGGAGGCTTCTGCTGAGAGGTATGGAAAAAAAGGAAGCTGGAGAAAAGTTCCTCTTTGCATACCAAGTGAGAAAAAATGTTTCAGGGTGAATGTGGAGTCAGGTATTTTGCACATGGGGAATGTGAGGAGAGGCTGAGAGCCCTGGGGCCGCTTAGCCTGGAGAAGAGCAGCCCCAGAGGAGAGCTGCTCAAGGCTGAGCAAGAGCTAAAGGCTGGGGGCAAGAGGCTGGGGCCAGACTCTGCTCAGTGGTGCCCAGGGCCAGGCCAAGGGGCACTGGGCACAGACTGGAAGCCAGGAGGCTCCAGCTGAGCAGGAGGAGAAGCTTGTTTGGTGTGAGGGTGTTGGAGCCCTGGCCCAGGCTTTGCAGAGAGGCTGTGGAGTCTCCTTGTGTGGAGAGATTGCCAAGGCAGCTGGAGGTGACCCTGGGCAAGCTGCTGTGGGTGCCCCTGCTGGAGCAGGGGGTTGGACTGGCTGATCCCCACGGGTCCCTTCCAGCCCTCTCCATGCTGGGATTTGGGGATTCTTTGTGAACCTTTAGTCAGGAACCTTACACCCGAGGAGCTGGCTGCGGAACTCTGTGTTGTTGGACAAGGCTGCTCAGAGCCTGTGGGTGCTTTCCACCCCCCACAGCACCCAAAGGTGCCCCTGGAGCAGTCCCAGCAGCTCTCCACTCTCACATGATCATCTCTTGATACCAAAATATTAGTATTCGTCTCTGGTTCTTGCAGCTGGAGTGGCTCCAGCCGCTGCTTGTCGGCCAAGAGAGCAGTCACGTTGTCGGGGGTTTATGTGTGGGATATTACTTCTCTCAGCGCTAATTAACGGACACCTAACGAGTCGCTGCTCTCCTCCGCGTTAATTACCGGGCAGCTAACGAGCCGCTGCTCCATCTCTGCCCTGGCCCCGGTTAGGGGGGTGAGAGGCTTCTCCCACCGCCTCCGTGGGGGCCGGACCGGGGGGCGGCTCTTAGTGGCCGGTAACGGCGGAATCCTGGCTCCGTCCCGCCCCGTGCGGAGCCTGCGCGGAGCCGTTGGGCCGAGCTGAGCCATGGGCGAGCAGCGGTGACCGAGGAGGGGGGGGACAGGAGCCATGCAGCCCCCCGAGCCCATGCCCGGTTACGGGCAACTGCTCCGGAGAGGCTACGGCAGCGTGGCGGAGGCGATCCGGGGCTGTGACGACTGCGGCTGGGAATTGGCGAGCAGGACCTGGGCCGAGAACGCTCACCTGGGCTGGGGAGAGGTGGTGCTGTGCGGGCTCTGTGCTCTGGGCTGGACCGTGCTCCGCAGAACCGCTGCCAGCAGGATCTTTCGGGTCAGTCCGGGGAACCGGCATGCTACCGGGGCACCGCCGGGGAGGGAGCAAGGGGCGGATCGGGACTGCCGGAGAGGAACCGGAGGGGTTCTGAGGCCGATGGAGAGGGATAGCAGGGGCACTGAGACCATCGCGGGGTGCTGGGACCGTCGGAGGGGCACCGAGGCCGATGGAGAGGGACCGGGGAGGGGAGCACCGGGACCGACGGGGCTGCGGGATGGGCACGGGAAAGCTCCTCGCTGCCACCCGAAGCCTCATCCCGGGGACCGGTTGGGCTCCTTGCCGCACCTTGGAGCCCCCTTGGGCTCCTCTTCACCCGGGGACCGGTTGGGCTCCTCTCTGCCATCCGAGGCCGCATCCCGGGGGTCGGTTGCACGGGAAAGCTCCTCTCCCCCCACCCCAGGTTCTCACCCCGGGGCTCTGTTGGGCTCCCGTTGTTCGGGACGTCCCCTTCTCCTTCCCCCGGGGCTGCGTGCTGGGGAGCTGTTGCGTGCGATTCCTCCTTCCCCCGGGGCAGCATCCTGGAGGACCGAGCATCCCTTCTCACCGGGATCGCTCCCCCCGCCCTCTCCCTTGCATCTCCCCTTAGCTGCATCCCGGCAGGGCTTGGGATTGGCTTTGGAGTTTGTGGTTTGGGTTTTTTTCCCTTGCACGGGGGGAAGGAGATAGAGAAAATGTGGCTATCTCATGTCATCCATGGTTTTGCATGGGAAATGCCCTTCCCTGGTGCGGTGATGGCGTGGGGCTTGCTGCAGTGCTGGGCTTGACCTTCTCCAGAGCACGGGGGATGAAGGCTGAGAGCATCAGACCCTGACAACATCCACAGGGCTCTGCTGGCCCTGGTCCCCTCCTCGTTGCTGAAGTGGTTTGGAAGGGACGGGATGAGCAGCATGTCCCCGAGGCTGTGTTTCGTTTCTGGCTGGGAAAAGCTGGTGTGATGCAGTGAGACCTCCCCTCGGCCTGCGATGGCTCAGTCCCCGCTGAGGAGATCTCTTCCTGCTGCTTTCCTAGAGAGATGCTCTCTGGTGTCCACCCTGGCCCTCGGGGGACTCGAGAGGCAGGAGCAGCAGGGATGTGATGGTTTGGGTCAGGGCCTAGGCATAGGATTGTAGAACGTCCTGAGCTGAAAGGGAGCCACCAGGATCATGGAGTCCAGCTCCTGTCTCTGCACAGGACACCCCCAAAATCACCCCATGTGTCTGAGAGGATTGGTCAGATGCTTCTGGAATTCTGTCAGGCTTAGTGCCATGATTGCACCCCTGGGGAGCCTGTGCCAGTTCTCCAGCCCTCCCTGGGTGAAGAACCTTTGCCTAATATCCAACCTGAGCCTCCTCTGCACAGCTTCATGCCATTCCCTTGGGTGCTGTAAGTGGTCACCTGTGCTGTCACCTGTCCCTCTGTCTTCCCCTGGGCAGGAAGCTGTAGCCCATGATGAGATCTGCCCTCATTCTCCTCCAGGCTGAACAAATCAAGTGACTTCAGCTGTTCCTCAGGCAGCTTCCCCTCTAGACCCATCACCATCTTCATGACCTCCTCTGGACACTCTCCAACACCTTCATATCCTTATGTTGTGATGCCCAAAACTGCACCCAGTGCTGGAGGTGAGGCTGCACCAGAGCAGGGTGGGACTAGCACCTTCCTTGACCAGCAGCAGTTGCAGAGCTTGGTGCACCCCACCCTGTGCATCCTCTGCTCTCAGGGACAACCCTTTGCTCACCTGCTCATGAGTTTGGTGGCACAAGGACTTGAGTTGCCACCAGTGTTGTGTGTGTGGTTCTGTGCAGCTGGCTGGGGCAGGAGGCCTTGTTCCTTGGGTGAACTGCTTCCTTCAGAGGCTGCTCCACAGATTGCATCCCACAGTTAGGAGTTCCTGCTGTCCTCTCTCCCCCTATCTGCTGCCAAGCTTGCCTTTGAAGAGGTTCTTCTGCAGTCCAGAGCTATCTCTCCTCACCCAGTAAGGCCAGGTGGGTCTTGACCCTGTGCAAGGTTCCAGTCCTGTCCTCTGGAGTCATGTGAAGCTGCTGAAGTGGTGTGTGGGTGAGGGAACCTCCTGGCTTTTGGGGTAGGGCTGAACTTCTCCTTGTTACCTCCCTCTGGCTACTGCTGGGCAGTGTCCAGCACCTGGGAGCACTGGGACAGGCTTGCAGGAGGTAATTCCCTTGGTGCTGCAGTTCCTCCTTGGGCCAGTCTCACCTTTACCAGAGCCTGAGGAAAGTTCTGGGTGCTGTGGAGTCTGCTTGGTGCCCTCAGAGGGTGCTCAGCAGCATGTGGTGGTGCTGAGGCATCGCTGCCTGGGAGAAATGGGTCACCCTTGTAACTGCAGAAGAGCAAGGGGGGGTGGTGGGAGCTGGTTCCTGTGGCTACATCTGCATGTGTTGTAGTGCTGAAATGCTGAGTGAAATGGTGATAGCATCAGTTTCCTCCCAGAGGTGGGTGGGAGGGGAGCAGCAGGCAGAGACAACTCTCTCCATCTGTATGTATATGTGTTTGAAGAGGAGCTGGAGCTTTCCTCTCTTTATTCTGCTGGAGTTGCTATGGGATGAGCTGAAGGTGGTGGCTTCCCTCTGGCAGTGTGTAGGGAACCCACCTGTATTGCATGGCAGCTCTGCAGGTGGTGGCTGGGAGGCAGAAAGACCTCTTCAACCCTGGGAAGAAGCTTCTCTCCTGCTCAGGACTTCAGTTCCCAGTGCAGGCTCAGAGCATCCTTCCTCAGGCTGAGTCTCTTGATGTTCCCTGCAAGAACTGAAGTGCTCCCAGTCACCAAACTGAAGCCACTCAGTGCCTGCAGAACTTTACCTGCCTGTGTGCTGCCTATAAATAATGAATAGTGCTGCTGGGATTGTGGCTCCCTGCCTCTGAGGAGGAAGTGACTCTTGCCACAAGGCCTTGAAGGTCAGAGTGTAAGCAGCACCTTGCTCTGCCCTGGCTCTGACCTGTCTGGCTGAGGAGGGAGCCTGGCAGAGCTGTGTGCCTCTTCCTGTCCTCTCCACGTGGCTCTGTGCCTCTCCATGGGGTGCAGAGCAGAGGAGGAAGGTTCCTCAGCTCCTCTCTTTCTCCTGGGGCTCCAGCAGCATTTATCCTGCAGCAGATTTGTCACCCAAGGCCTCCCAGGTGGATGGAAGAGGTGGTGAAGATTGTGCCTGGGATGGGTCTAGAAGGGTTGGGCTTTCAGGTGGTGCAGGCTGGGTTGGTGCCTGTGCTTCAGATGTGGGGTGTGATCACTTCTGGTCTGTTGTCTCTTCTTCACCAAATCCTCACCTGGTGGCAGTAGGGAAAGGAGTTGTTTTGGTGTAGGAAGGCTCCCAGTTAGCAGTGCAAATGTGGGTTACTGGGGAGGGAAAGACCCTCCAGGTTAGCTGTGCTGGGGACCCAGGCATCCCTGCAAAGGCCCTGAGGGCCCTGTCCTTCCTCTCTGGGCTCTGCCCTGGGAGCCTCTGCTCTCTGTCCCCTTGACTCCTGAGTGCCCCAGCTGGGATGGTCTCTGGTCCCAGCCATAGGAGCTCACTGGAGCTGCAGAGCACCTTCAGGAATGAAGAGCAAGCTGGTTCTAGGCAAGAGCTGCCACCCCTGGAAGCCTTCTCAGTGGTTGCACCCCTGTTGTCCTCTCACAGTTAGTGCCTGAGCTCCACCAGCCTCTGAAAGCCACTGTCCTTGGGGTGTCCCCTGTGTGGAGAGCAGCTGCAGCCAGGCTCTGAGGAGCCTGATTAAAAAGCAGCAACCTGAGCATCTCTGCATTAGTGAAACATCCTGGAGGGCAGCTGAGCCCCAGCAGTGCCCAGGCCAAGCAAGTGCTGGAACAGGACCAGGCAGCTCCACTAGGGAAAGGCTTGGTGAAGCCCCTGGAGCTCAGGCAGGTCTGGAGCAGTGCAGCAGACTGGAACAGACCAAAGGAAGAGCACACTTGGATTGGTGCTCAGAGAGGATCCAGGGTGGCTGTGGCAAGCCCAGGCAGATACCTGAAGCCCTGCCCTACCCTGAGCCATCTCTGCTGCTGGAGTTGAAGTCCTCAGTGTCAGTAAGTTCCTAAGTGAGCCAAGTCCAGCTGCTTCTGAAGCTGGTGATGTCCCTCAGGTGTCACCTCCATCCCTGGCTGCTCTCTGCCTCCTCTCTGCAGTGGGTAAATGTTCTCCAGCCTTGGCCCAGGCACCCTCAGCTTCTTGTCTTGGCACTGCCAAACTCTGGAGGACATTGGAGTGTCCTCTGCAAGGAGAAGTGGTGTGGAGACTGAAAACTGCTCTGGGAGGCAGAGTCTCTGGGTGAGTGAGGCCATGCAGGATCCTTCTGCTTGGAGAAGTCTCTGCTGAGGGCAGAGGACACAGTCCTGAGCCCAGGGGTGGCAGAGGGCTCTCCCTCCTCCACCACTGCTCCCTCTCCTTGTCCTGCTGTGCTCTGCCCCAGTACTGCATGAAGCACAAACCCTGGCCACTGGAAAGGAGAAGGGGACAACAAGGGAGCTTTTCTTCCCCCCAGGAGTGAAGCTGTGCTGTCCTGGAGTGGGGGTTGCTCTCCCTCTTCTGCTGTGTCAGCAGCATTTGGGCATGAGGAGGTTCCTCAGCCTCCACAGCACCCTGGGGGCAGCTCTGTCCTGTCTTTAGAGACTGTCAGAGAATCATTAGGGTTGGAAGAGATCTCTAAGGTCAAGTCCAACCCTTGACCTGTCCCCACCATGCCACTAAACCGTGGCACAACATCTCCAGGGCTTTGAAACCCCTCCAGGGGTGGTGACTCCAGCACTGCCCTGGGCCAGTGCCTGACAGCTCTTGCTGGGAACAGATTTTGCCTCATATCCAACCTGAACTTCCCCTGGTGCAACCTGAGGTCATCTCCTCTTGTCCTCTCCCTTGTTACCTGGGAGAAGAGCCCAAGCCCAAGCCCTGCCTGATTCCAGCCTCCTCTCTGCTTCTCTTCTGTTGCTTTTCTCTCTCAAGAGGCAGATTTCCCTGCCTGAGGAGGAGATGATGCCTGTTGGGTTGTTGCCATTGTCCCAGTGCCTTTTCATGCAGGCTGGTCTGGGAAGTGATGCTCAGAGCCTGACATGGCTCCAGGTAGGGAAACTGAGGCACTGAGCAGCTCACTGCCCAGGGTAGGGATGGAACAGTGAGAGCTGGAGCTCTTCACCCTCTGCTCAGGTCACTCCCTTTCCCTAGGGAGGTGACAGCCACAACCTTGGGGTCCACAGCCTCCAGGAGACTCATTTCCTTGCCTTTAGAGAACATTCTGCTGGCTCTTTCCTTCTGCAGGCTCTGCCCTGGCCCTGAAGCAGCAGGAGGTGAGTCCAGAGGGGACCTAGTCCCCTGCTAGGTGGAAAAGCACCACCACAGCTCAGAGAAGACATCCACCCTGCTGGGAGGAGCTGCAGAAGGGCCAGGGGGCTGCTGCTGATGAGCAGGTTTGGAGCTGGAGCTCTGCTTGCTCATCGCTGTCATCTGCACTGAGCAGGAGCTGATGGGAGGCTGCCAGCTCCTGGGGCTGGGGGTGCTCAGTGCCAGCCAGGCCTTTGTGTTCCTCTGGGAAACTTGCCTGTGCCCAGAAGCCAGCCCTTGGCCTGGCTGGGATTTGGCTGGAGCCTTGTCTCCAGGCTGGGGAGGTGACAGAGGAGATGGGGGTGGTCTGGAGGATGCAGACCTCCATTCACTCCCCACTGCTGCTGGGAGGGCTGGGGTCCTGCTGCTTCAGCCTCCTGTGGATTTAAGGTGTCCAACTGCTTTCCTCTGCTGCTGGAGGCTGGGAAGAGGGAGAGAGAACATCTGGGTGCTTTTTGCTACCTGTGGTGTGGGTTTGTGACACCTCAGCAGGGCTGTGGGCAGAGGCAGCTCCCATTTGGTTTCTGTCTTCAGCTCCTACTGCTCTGCTCCTTCCCTTCCCCCTGCCTGGGCTCTGGGAGGTGATGCTGGAGGTGGGGGTGGGGGGGAACAGCCACATCCTTCCCACCCCTGCATCAGCCAAGTGAGTCAGAAGATGCCTCTGAAGGCTTGTGTGGGGGTGAGGAGGAGGAGGAGGAGGAGGAGGGAGGAAGAGCTGGTTGCCCTTTAAGTGAAGCCTCATGACATCACTTGCCAGGAGCCTTGAGCTCTTCCAGCCCCAGGCAGAGCTCCCTGTCACCCCTGGCAACAAGCATCCCTGTACCATTGCCATGGCAACAGCAGTTGGGTGATGGGAGGACATCCCCCAGCCTCAGGGAGGGGAAGTCAGGTGCCTGCTGCTGTGCTCTGGGCTGTGCCTCTCCTTGGCTCCCATCTGCACCCTGCAAGTGGCCAGGTTGTGCTGGGGCCACCCCAGGGACCTTGCATTGCTCTCCCTCTCCCCAGGCCCTTGGGTGCTGCTGGTTCCCTTCCAGTCCTTCCCTGGGGCTGCTCCAGAGCCAGCTGCTGCTTCTCTGGTGCTCAGGGTGCAGCCTGAGCTGCCCTGTGGCTAGCTGAGGGAGGAGGAAAGCTCTGCCAGGGCTTGGCATTAACCATGGGTGCAGTGAGGGCTAAAACCTAGGGTTATTCCTCCTCCAGCCCAGGGTGGGGTGGGGTAACCCTCCTCTGGGTTTTGCTTTCACTCCAGCCCAGGAGCTGCTGCCCTGGGTGCAGTGCAGTGTTCCCCAGGCCATGGGTGCAGGCTCGTGGGGATGCTGCCACCTCTGCTGAGGCTCTGAGAGCCCATAAAGGAGTTGGGCTCAGCAGTCTGGGGCTGCCCCAGGGGTCCTGGTCCTTCTCATCGAGTTGTGGTGTCCTTCCCCCTCTGCAGGGAGGGAACTGGGGTGCAGAGAAGCAGTGAAATGACCTAGTTGGTGCTGGGCAGTGAGGCTGCCAGAGGGGGTGGAGGCTGAGCTCAGCATCCTCAACTGAGCCCCAGCTGAGCAAGGGCAGGGGGCTCTGAGCTCAGCAGCTCCTGGGGCTGGGGGGGAGCTGTCCCCAGATCTGAGCTGCTTCTGTGCAGCACAAATAATTCATGTTCTGGGCTTGGGACTTTCTGTCTCTGCATTATTCATTCACCCTTCAAGCTTCCTTCTCTTTCTCCTCCTGTGGCTCCTGCTGGAAGAGGCCCTGGCAGCAGTGCTCCTGGCCTCAAGGAGGGTGTCCATGCTCTGAATGGAAGCTGGGAGGGGGAGGTCAGAGCTTTGCTTCTTGAGCTGCAGGGCAGAGGGACAAGTTGGCAGAGCTTTGTGGGCTTTGCTGCTTCCAGGGTTCTAAGCAGTGCTGGGAAATTCATTCAGAGCTTAGAACAAAGCAGGTTTAGGTTGGGACAATGCTTGGGAGTGGAGCCTTTGGGAAATGGGATGCAGAGAGAGGTTAAAAGGCAAAGCAGCCACTGCCTGGGGACAGCTGGGACCTTAATATAGCCTTGGAGCATGGGGGAGCTGAGGGCTGGCTGCAGAAAGTGCTGACCTGGGGCAGGGTTTGGTTACTTTGCAGGCATTTTGATTTCATCTCCAGCTTCTCTGGTCTGTCCCTGGGAGCTCCCAGGCCTGGGGGGAGCAGGTGCCCTGTTGGGTATTAGCTGTGTTTCAGGCAGCAGTGATTCCCTCTGGACCTTGAGTGCTGGCTGCTCCCCTGCAGCCTTGCCTGGGCTGAGGGGGCTCTGCCAGGCTGCTGAGGAGAAGCAGGGCTGGTTCCTGGTGTTGCTCAGCTGCCATGGAGGGGAAAAAACCCTGGCTGGAGCCATCCCTTGCTCCCCAGCACAGGTCTGGGAGGAAGCAGAGCATCAGCTGCTCCCTTCTCCCCCCTGGGCAGATGAGGCTCTTCAGTGGTGGAGCTCTGATGCTCTCCAGGTTGTCCCTGCTGTGTGGCCCAGCTCTCTCACTGCTGCAGAGTGTGTCAGGAGAGCTGGGAGGTTCTCAGCCCCTTGAGAGGCTGAGTGGAAGGATCTCCAGCCTCCTCTTTTCCCCTGCTTGGCTCTTTGACCTCCTCCTTCATGCAGTGGAGCATGGCCAGAGAACTGGGGACCATGACCCTGCCAGGCAGTGCCTGCAGCATGCAGTGCTCCTGGCTCTGCCCTGGGATGCCCTGACCCTGCCTGGCTGCCCTGGGTGCTGACATTTCTCCTCTCTGCTTGCAGCCCTTCGGGGAGTGGTGCAACCTGCAGCCCAAGGATGCTGCCAAGATGCCAGAGAGTGCCTGGAAGCTGTTTTTCTACACCTTGTCCTGGTCCTATGGCATCTACCTGCTCTTCTTCACTGACTACCCCTTCTTCCACGACCCACCATCAGTCTTTTATGGTACAGTAAGAACCAGGGGGAAGTGGCTGTGGATTGGGGATGGCCAGGCTCTTTGGGATGAGCAGGGGAGGAGGCTGAGTCCCTGCCTTGCCTTTGCTGTGCTGCTGTGGGTGCAGACAGGGCACGGGAGGTTCTCTGCCCTCATTTGGTTACAGAGGGAGTCACCTAGTGGCTATTGCAGCCTGGGCTGTGCCAGCTCCAGAGGGGATTGAGGTTGAGGAGCTAGAGCAGGAGAGAATCAGTCAAGGCTTCTCCCTTAACCTAGGAGAGGGAGGAGGTTTGATGTCAAAGGCAGAGGTTGGGAGAGAGGATACTTGGGATCCCTGCCAGCCTTTGCCTTCATTGCATCTGCTGACCTCCTCAAAGGGGGCTGGGGGGTGCCTGGGGC
>VWZX01000877.1:180357-252665 GCA_013399015.1 Galbula dea | reverse complement strand
AGGGCTGGGGGTCCCTGGGGTGCCTGGATCTGGAGGTGCCTAGGGCTGGGGTCCCTGGGGTGCCTGGATCTGGAGGTGCCTGGGGCTGGGGGGTCCCTGGGGTGCCTGGGCTGCCTGGATCTGGGGCTGCCTGGGGCTGGGAGGTCCCTGGGGTGCCTGGGGCTGGGGGTCCTTGGGCTGCCTGGATCTGGGGCTGCCTGGGGCCGGGGGTCCCTGGGGTGCCTGGACCTGGAGTCCCTGAGCACAGCAGAGTGCTGGGGCACAACCCTGGCAGGTGCTCGCTCTCCCCTCTCTGCCCTGCTGTGTCTCTGCTGCTGCTGGAAGCTCTGTGCTGCTGGGTCTGGGGCTCACCTGCTTTCCCCTTGTCCCACCCCAGGCTGGAGGAAGGGCATGGAGGTGCCCACAGACATTGCCATTGCCTACCTGTTGCAGTGCAGCTTCTATGGCCACTCCATCTACGCCACTGCCTACATGGACACCTGGCGCAAGGACTCGGTGGTCATGCTCCTGCACCATGTGGTCACCCTGACCCTCATAGCCTCCTCCTATGCTTTCAGGTGAGGGCCCTGGCTGCCAACACTGCCCCTGCTCTGCTGGGCCACCCTTTGAGCAGCTTGGCAGCAAAACCTTTCTGTCCTGGGGTGTGTCTGGGGGGCTTTGGGGCTGGAGGACTCTCGTTGGGCTGGGGTGGATCTTCTCCTGCCTCTGTGATCCCACAGCAGTGCCAGTGCTTGTGAGCCATCAGCCAGTGCCAGAGCCACCCTGCAGCACCTTGCTGGGCCAGGTCTGGGTTGTTCATAGGATCGTGAAGGTTGGAAAAGACCTCTGAGATCAGCCAGGTCCTGTCAGCACCATGCCAATATGCAGGGAGTCTGCTCCTGGTGTGGTGGGGCCTGGGGGCTAACATCAAGACTAGGTTGAGACTAGATAGAAGGAGGCAATTTGTCACAGGGAGGGTGGGGAGAGCCTGGCCCAGGTTGCCCAGAGAGGTGGGAGGAGATGTCCCATCCCTGGAACCATCCCAGCCCAGGCTGTCTGAGCCTGTGAGCAACCTGCTGTAGCTGGAGATAGCCCTGCTGAGTGGCAGATCAGACTAGACAACCTTGAAAGGTCCTTTCCAAGCCAAAACGTTCTCTGACTCTCAGATCAAGCTGCCACCTCCCTCCCTGCTCTCCTCTCTGCCCCAGGTACCACAACGTGGGCATCCTGGTGCTGTTCCTGCACGATGTCAGTGACGTGCAGCTGGAGTTCACCAAGCTCAATGTCTACTTCAAGCACCGGGGAGGAGCCTACCACCGCCTCAACGATGTCATCTCCAACCTTGGCTGCCTCACCTTCAGCATCAGCTGGTGGGTCTGTCTGCCTGCTCCCTCTGCCACCCCCCCCAGCCAGCTTTGCCATCCCCCCCAGTGCCCTGGGGTGCAGCCAGCTGGGGTTGGGTGGCTGGGAACCTTTTGTCTCATGGTACAGTTGGAACCAGGGAGAAGTGGCTATGGATTGGGGATGCCCAGGTTCTTTGGGGTGAGTGGGAGAGAAGGCTGAGTTCCTAAATTGCCTTTCAAAGGCTGTTTGGGAGGAGGTTTCTGCAGAGCCTGACCCCATGCTGGGCTTGGAATCCTTTTGTATGTAGCCCCTTTGCTGTCTGTCACCACTGAAGTGCCTGTGAAGTGTCACTTGCAGCATGACAAATGACCCCAGGGGAGGAGAAGGAGGAGAAGGAGGAGCTCAAGCTCTCTCCATTTTCCCACTCACTCGATTTTAGCAGTAAGAAACACTCCTGCCAGAAGGGAAGGTGAAGCTGTCCCAGATTCCAGCCCTGCTGTGCCTCTTGGGGCAAAGCAGGAGGGAAAACAACCCAAAAAGATGAAGTCCAGAGATGGGTAGCTCACAGGTTGTCACTCCTCATTTGTCCCTGTCTCCTTCCTCCCTCTCCATGAGCTGCTCCAGAAAGCAGAGGTGGCACCAAGAACCTCCAGGCTGAGGGGAGGAAAGCAGTGCAGGTTTTCAGGGATGCAAAGCAAAGGTGCCCAGGACTAAGGAAATCTTGCAGCTCTATTCCCCTCCTGTCCTGTCCCATCCAGCTGAGATCCTCTGCAGTGCAGACCTGCCCCTCTCTGCCTTCCTCTGGGGCCAAACCCTTCCTGCCTGGAGGACTTGTGTTCTCCCTCCAGTAGCTGCCCTTCCCCAGGCTCTGTGGGACTCCCTAGAGCCAGACCTCCAGATCCAGGGCAGATGCCAAGGGCAGGCTCTTGTAGAGCACAAGGAGAGCTGGGGAGGGGCTGCCTGGAGGCAGGAGGTGGTGCTGGGGGGAGGCTGTGCTCTGTGAGCCACTGACTCCCCCCTGCTCCTCCTCCCTGGCAGGTTCTGGTTCCGTCTCTACTGGTTCCCCCTCAAGGTGCTCTATGCCACTTGCTACTCCAGCCTCCAGCTGGTCCCCAACATCCCCTTCTACTTCTTCTTCAATGCTTTGCTCCTTGTCCTCACCCTGATGAACATCTACTGGTTTCTGGTGAGTTGGGGGAGCTGGGCCAGCCACCCCCCACCTTAGCTTCCTCCTGCCTTGCTTGTCTTGGGGGCTGCAGGGATGGAGGAGGCCTAGGGGGGTGGTTTGGGAGGAGGGGAAGCTGTGGTCAGTGCCTGGGAGGCTTCTGTGCTGGAACTGAGGTGGTCTCACCCCTTTGGGTCTGTGGGGAGGGAGTGACAGCAGCAGCTGGGACTTGCTGTGGGTGTCAATGTTCTGGCACCCCCTGAAGCTCTGGGGAGGGGGTGAGGAGGGTGGAGCAGAGCCAGGCAACATCCCCCTGTGGGGGTGAAACCAGCTGAGGGTTCCCTCCCCAGAGTCACCAGCCACATCCCAGGGTTTTGGCCATCCCAGGGGGATCTGCTCTGCCCTTCAGGAGGCTGAGGAGAGTGGAGAAAGGCCCAGTTTAGCAGCTGGGAGTGAGGAGGGTGGGGTGGAGCAGCTGAAAGCCTTGCAGTTTGGGACTGGTGGTGTCTCCTCTCCCCCCAGTACATCCTCCTGTTCGTGGCCAAGGTGCTGCTGGGGCAGGTGCAGGAGGTGAACGACGTGCGGGAGTACGACGTGGAGCAGAGCAGGGGCAGGAGCAGCACAGGAGCAAAGCAGGAGGAGGCTGGGCTCCAGCTGCCCAGGGCTCTGAAGGAAGGGTAGGTGGGCAGGGGGGCAGGACACTCCTCTGCAGCATCTCTGGGCTGGGGGAAGGGATGCAGGACCCTGGAGCTCGGGTCAAAGGGCTCAGCCCTCTGGAGGGCAGAAGGGCAGCATGCCTTGGCTCAGAGGATGCTGCAGGGGTCAGGAAGGGCTTTGTGGCTCCATGTCTAGGCCTGAGGGGGTGTCCATCCATCCTTCTGCTCCTGGAGTGCTCACCCAGCCTTTCCCTGCTCACCATGGGGGGACTTAGCTCTTTGCTGGAGGCTGCTGTCTCTGAGCAGCGTCTCTGCTTCGTGTGGGGAGCACAAAGGGAGCAGGTCTGGGTCCCTGGAGCACAAAGCCTGGCCAGAGGCTGGGTCCCTGGAGCAGGTCTGGGTCCCTGGAGCAGGTCTGGGTCCCTGGAGCACAAAGCCTGGCCAGAGGCTGGGTCCCTGGAGCAGGTCTGGCTGCCTGGGGACATCCTGTCAGCAGGAGCCTCTCCAGCCAAGGTCTGACCTCAGCAGTGGCTTGTGAAGGCAGGGGAGGGAGAGTTCAGAGGCCAGGGCTCACCTTGCTGCACTCTTTTCCCAGGCTGCACCTGAAGAATGGACTGGTGAAAGCCAAGAGGCTGTAAGTGGCTGCTGCAGCCTGGCTGGACCTGGAGAGGAGCTGAGCCAGGACCCTACACTCCAACCCAGCCAACAAAAGGCACCAGGAGAACTTCAACCCCAATATCCCTTCATCCCCTGCCTGGAGCTGGGGAAGAGATGCCCCTGGCAGGATCAGGTCCCTGCTGGGGATGCTGATGTGCTGTCTGTAGCCAGTCCATGCTGGGTCAGTTGAGAGGCTGGTGGCTTTGCTAGTCCAGGTAGGATTTGGAGCTGGCCTTAGGTCCCCTGCTGGTTCTCCTGTCACTCCATCCCTCAGCTATTCTTGGTCCCTTGGTGATTTCCCTTCTCTTTGTTGTTGGGCTCTGCCACTGACCCTTCCTCAGCAGCCCAGGAAGGGTTCTCTGACCCAGCACTGTCTTTTCCCTTGGCATCACCATCCCAGGCAAGGGGAGCTCTTCTCCAGCTGCCCAGCAGGGACTGGGGAGATGATGCCCTGCACCTCTGAGCCTCCCCCCTCAGGAGGGGGTCACTGATCCCCAGCTGCCCACCTCTGATCTGGAGGCACAGCATAGTTCTGCCTGGAAACCCAGCCCTGGAGCATTCATCCAAGCTCCTGCCCTGCTGGGTGGGGGCCAGGAGATGTCATTTGCTTTAAAAACAACCCAACCAACCTGGAAACCCTCGAGTTGCTTCAGAAGCCAGCCCCAGGCCTGCAGGCTCCTGTGCTGAGGAGGCTCTGCAATCCCCCAGCAGTTTCTGCTTGCTGAAGTCAAGAGCCAGTGGTGGTTTTCCACCTGGCAGGGTCCCAGGGGGCTGGGCTCTGTGTCCCTGCTGGGAATCCTGGTGGCTTTGCCAGCTCCTCAGCCCCAGGGCTCTCCTCTCCTAGCACCAGACCCCACGGCCCCTGTGGCCTCCTTGGGCAGTGGGGATGGGGAGAGGGATTCAGGGCATTCATCCCAGGGCTCCAGAGGCTGGTTAAGGGTTGTTGGATGTTCTTGCTTGCTCTGTGGATTGATTCAGCTCCAGGCTCATTGTGGGAGCCCCAGGGAGTGTTCCCTGGAAAACAGAAAGCAAAGTGTGGCTTGGGCTGAGGCAAAGTGGCCCAGGCTGTGGCAGGATGTGTTGCTTTCTCACTCTCCATCACCTAGCAAGGGTTCAGGGGCTGTAGATGTTCCCAGGAGGGCTCTGGAGGGGTGCAGGAGTTCCCAGGAGGGCCCTGGAAGGTGGCAGCTCAGTGCTTTGGTTCCTTAGCTTCCCAGGGAGGTTTGCAGGAGGTGGAGGTGAAGGGAACTGATGCCCAGGTCTCTCTCTGCTGAGTCCTGGCAGAGTTGAGGCAGTGATGGTGCTGAGCTGGGGCAACAGCAGGACCTGGGCAGTGTGTGGGGGGTTAAACTGGATTGTTTAGCACCAGCTTGCCCAGGGGTCAGCATTTTGGGGAGGAACTCGTGGTCCAGCATGGTGTGTGTGAGCTTGAGTGTGCTGTGGGGACCAGGGGGGCCATGAGCAACCTCTGCCCTTTGGCCAGGACAGGTGAGGTGCTGGGAGGAGGGTACTGGGTGCTGCAGGTGGGTGCTGATGGCTTCAGGAGCTGCCCTTGGGGCTGTGTGTCCTGGGGGTGGGGTTGGGGAGTGGTGATTTGCTGTGCTGGAAGCTGCTGGCCTGGAGAGAGCTGCTGGATGCTGTGATTGGAAAGAGAGAAGAAGCTGATTTGGGAGAAGGGAGCAAGAGGAGACCCAGAGCTGCTTCCCCTGAGGGTGGCCACAGTGGATGAGATGCCAGCAACCTCGTGTGGAGCCTCAGCTCCTCCCCTGCCACCAGGGACTTGGTGCTTGGACCTGGAGCCTGTGGAGATGTGGAAGAGATGGGAGGAGCCCTGCGGGAGGAGGGCAGCTGCCTTCTGGCCATGCAACCTCAAAGGGTTAACAGGTCCTGGAGGAACCTTTCCCACCCTCTGCCCAATCCTGGGATTTCTTCTCTGCTAATTGAGCACTAAGCAGATCAAAAGGCTCCAATCAGGCAATCAACACCCCCCCTGGCCTCTGCCTTCCAGCCCAGGCTGCTCTTTGTCTGCAGGAGGAGAGCAGAGCAATGTGGCTTCTCCCCAGCTCTGGAGCCATCCTTGCCTGGGCTCTCCTCAGCCTGGGGCTGCCCATGGAGTTCAGGCTGCAGGAAAGTTTCCTCTTAAAGTCTTTGGGTTTGAGCTCCAAGCCCAGCCCCAAAACTCCAATTCCTGTGCCCTCTGTGCTCTGGAGGATCTTCCAGAAGAGAAAGAGTCTGCCTCCTCTGAACAAAGACCTGGTGGATGGCTGCAGGGTGGAAGAATTTAATGTCCCTGGGAACATCATCCGTGTCTTCACTGACCAAGGTACAGAAACGCTTCTGGAAGCCTCTCTGGGATGGGAGACTCGACTCCAGCCTTCCTCTTCTGTCTCTTGGGCCTTGGGAGGAGAAGCTGGGGGAGGCCAGGGCAGTGCCCAGAGTCACTCTCCAGGAGAAGCCACTGCTGGTGCCTCTGGATGTTGTAGATATCTCTTTACTGCTGAGAAAGGAGTCAGGAGACGAGGCAGAGAGGGAGAGGGAGTGGAGCTCTGCTGGCTGTGTCCTGGAGCCACCTAATGCCAGACCAGAGATGCTGGTTTGATCCTAGAAAGCCTGACCCAGTGGTGGTGGAGGTGGAGGTGACTCCTCACCCAGGTAATGTGGCTCCTCCATCCTCTGGGGTTGAGGATGCAGTGAGACCAGCACCCAGCTCTGACCATCTGGCTGTGTCCCCCTCCTCCTCCTCCTTATCCTCATGCCTCTGGCTGACCATGCAGCACAGCTGTGGCCTCTCTCAGTGGTTGGTTGGTGTCCTCTAGGTCTTGAGACACCATGGAGCTCAGTCCTCTTTGTCTTTCCAGGTTTCTGATGGAAACCTAGAGCTGGTTCAACCAAGCAGCTGAGCAGCTCCTAAAGCCTGCTGCTCTTTGCCCTCTTTTCACCTCCAGCCCTGTCCTGGGGGCAAGAGCATGCAGAGGAGGTGCTGGGAGGGCTGGAGCCAGCCCAGTGGTGCAGGCTGGGAGCCCAGGCTCATGTTTGTGCCTCCAGACCTTTCTGGAGGCCATGCCTCCAGGCTGCTAGCCCTTACTGCAGCCTTGTCCTCTTGCTCCAACGACTGCAGCTGTTCCTGGCTGCCCACCTCCACCAGCCTTATCTTCCTCTTGCTGTGCAGCCAGGAGCTGAAACTGGGAGCACTGGGAGCTGAAATTGGAGCTCTGGGAAGGCCAGAGAGGGTTCAACCACCACCACCTCTCTTTCTCCTCCTTTGTCAGGCCACTTCATTCCCCAGGAGCAGCCCCAGAGGCTGCTGTGCCTGCAGAAGCGTCTCTACTTCAACCTCTCGGCGCTGGAGGAGGATGAGAGCTTGACCATGGCTCAGCTGGAGATCAAGTTCAGCCACAACTCCTACCACAGCTCCAGCCAGGGG
The DNA here is from genome assembly GCA_013399015.1 of Galbula dea. Lineage (NCBI taxonomy): Eukaryota > Metazoa > Chordata > Aves > Piciformes > Galbulidae > Galbula > Galbula dea. Next base: position 245,440 of record VWZX01000877.1, on the reverse strand, counting down.
CAGGTCTTTGAGCTGAGGCTCTCCCAGGCCTCCCAGCTGCCTCTCCGGGGGATGCCCTCCCAGGAGCAGGGCCGAAGGCTGCTGCTGGAGCAATCCTTTGCCCAACTGCACAAGTCTCTCCTCTTTAACCTGACTGAGGTGGCAAAGGAGTGGAGAAGCTACAGCAGGAACCTGGGCTTGGTCCTGGAGATCTCAGTGAGCAGCAGTGGGGCATCAGCCCTGGAGAGCAAGGGGCTGCAGAACCTCTGCACCAGCATCAACTCCTTCCTGGACACCTCTCTGCTGGTGGTGAGCCTCAGCCAGCAGCAGTGCAATGCTTCCAGGAGGAGGAGGAGAAGCCCTCAGCACCTTCCCATCACTCCCAGCAGCCTCTGCAAACCTCGGTGGCTTTACATCAGCTTCAGTGAGGTGGGCTGGGAGAACTGGATCATTGCCCCCCAGGGCTACCTGGCCAACTACTGCCAGGGGGAGTGCCCCTTCCCCCTGACTGCTGAGCTCAACAGCACCAACCATGCCATCCTCCAGACCATGGTGCACTCTCTGGACCCAGAAGGGACACCTCAGCCCTGCTGTGTCCCAGTCAGGTTGTCTCCCATCTCTATCCTCTACTATGACAACAGTGACAACGTGGTGCTGAGGCACTATGAGGACATGGTGGTGGATGAGTGTGGGTGCAGATAAGGGGGTGCTTGGGGGGGGGGAGCAGGGGCTGGCTGGAGGATTGATGGAATAAACCCCAGTGTGTTAAATCTCTGTGCTGGTGTTCAGGGAGCTTCTCCAGGGGGATGTGGAGCAGCAGAGCTCACTCCTTGGGCTCTCCTCCTTCAGGTGGGTGCAGCCAAGGAGGTCTGGCCTGAAGGGGTTGTTACTGGAGCTGGGAGTGGGCCTGGCGGGGGGGGTATGGGGAAGGCAGCTCAGGGGTCAGGTCATGCTGGCTACTGGTTTCTCTCTAAGAAGGACACAGGTGCTGGAGTGTGGCCAGAGAAGAGCAAGGAAGCTGGGGAAGGGTCTAGAGCACAAGTGTTGTGAGGAGCAGCTGAGGGAACTGGGCTTGGTTAGCCTGGAGAAGAGGAGGCTCAGGGGAGACCTTCTGGCTCTCTGCAGCTCCCTGAGAGGAGGCTGGAGCCAGGTGGGGTTGGGCTCTTCTCCCAGGGAACAAGTGAGAGGATGAGAGGAAGTGGCCTCTGATCTCTCACTTCATGAGGGGAGCTTTGGGTGGGACATGAACAAATTCTTGACTGCAGGAGTGGTGAAGCATTGGCCCAGGCCAGGGCAGGGGTGGAGTCACCATCCCCTCCCTGGAGGGAGTTCAGAAGGGGTGGAGATGTGGTACTGAGGGCCATGGGTTAGTGGTGGCCTGGCAGGGGTAGGTTAGCAGTTGGACTTGTTGCTCTTCGAGGCCTTTTCCAACCTTACTGGTTCTGTGGTTGAGCAAGGGCTGGGTGCTCAGCTCTCCCAGCAGCCCCTGTCCATGGCCAGCAGCCTCAGCTGGGATTATGATCAAGTCTGCTGTTGCTTCCCCGTGGGCAATGGCAGCAGCAGGCTGTGAATCCCAGCCCCCTCTGGTGCTTGGCTGAGCTGCTGCTGCTGCTGCTTTGTAGGTGATTTTGCTTTTCTTTTTTTGCATTTCCTTTGGCTAACTGCTGCAGCTTCCCTCAGGCACAGGCTGCTGGTGGGACCCTGCTGCCTGGGTGCAGGCTGGGGCTGCTCTGGTGGGAGGAGGAGGAGAAGGTGGTGACATGGAGGCTCTGGTCCTGCTGCAGGAGGAGGTGTGATGTCAGGGCATGAGCCCCAGGCAAGAGGAGTGAGGGTTCCTCTGCAGGAGCTCAGGCCTGGCCTGGTGTTCTGGTGTGGCTGGTGATGGTGTGGGCTGGGGACAGGAGCTGGACATGGCTCAGAGGGGAGGGGTGGCCTCTGAGAGCCAGGTTCCTGGGCCTGGGAGGACCTTGGTGCATGCCAGAGGTGGGTTGGTTTTTGGCTGGGGACAGAAAGGGTTAATAAAGCAGGAGGCCAGTCAGGAGGTGAAGTTGGTGACATCTTGTTCCCTCCCAGCCTGCTGGGAGTCAGGAATTAATGTACCTCAGCTGCAGCTTGCTGAGCCCAGGGTGCTGTGTCCCAGCTCAGCTGCAGGCCCAGCCTGGAGCCAGAGGGCAGCCAAGCACCAGGCAAGGGCAGCTCAGAGCCATGCAGCAGCTCCAGCCCTGCCCCAGCAGTGCCCTGCTCCTGGGGCTGGCTATTTTAGGGTTAGTTGTGTTGGTTTTTTGGGATTTGGGGTTTTTGGTGGCTGTGGGGCCAGGCTCTTTTTCTGCTGCTGCCCAGAGCTTGGGAGCAGCAGGGACTCCTGGCTGGCACCACCTCCTCTGAGCCATGTTTGCTGCTTGTCCCCCCCGTGGTGGAAACCCTGGGCAGAGCTGCTCAGCCCCCATGACCCTGGGCTGGGCTTTAGCACCAGGTGAGGCTTCCCTCATCTACTTTCTTCCAGCTTTGGCTTTGTTTTTTGTTCCTTGGGGTGGGGGCCATAGGGCAACTAGAAAAGGAATCTGAGTTAGACTTGAATTTCTGTGTCTTCTTTTCCTGTGAACCTGCCCAGATCACATAGCTGCTTTTTGTGTTGCTTTTGTACCACTGTTGGATTGTCTTTAAGGGCTGCTGAAGTGTTACCAGGCTCAGCTAGGGCTTCTCCTTCTGAGGAGGCACTAAAGGTTTAACCACTGTTGGGTTTCCTGCCCCTCTGCCAGTGTTTCTGCTAACACCCCTCAGGGGTGGAGCTGAAGCCCCAAGGCTGTGGGGCAGCTCAAGTACTTGAACTGTGTCCTGTGCTCATCTTGTTGTGGCCCTGGAAGGGTTGGGGCTTTTGTGCCTGTGCTGTGGTAGACTTGAGGGCCTGAAGGGCTCAGCTCATTCCACACCTTGGTTCTCCAACCCCCTGGGAGGAAGCTGTCTGCCCCCAGCACCCTGCCCTCCCAGCACTGAAGGGCTGGGGAGAGGTGGCAGGAGCTGGGTTCCAGCTCCAGCATGGCTCTGATGGTTTTATACACAGGGTGGTGCCAAAACCAGGCCTAAACAACCACTGCAGCTGCATTTCAGTCACCAGGGAGCCTCTCCTGAGGCAAGCTCAGCTCCCAGGACCAGAGCCAGGCCAACCACCTGGATCACAGGGAAAAGCCACTGTCCTGTTCCCTGCAGCACAGGAGGGAGATCTTCCAGCACCCACGGGCACAGCTCCCCTCCCTGTGGGCCTGGAGAGGATCCTTTGGGAGAGTGAAAGGGCATTTAGCAGAGGTGTCACCATTCATTACTGCTCACCCCTGTCTGCACTGCACCCCCCCAACACTTTTGTACTAGTCTGTGTTTAAAAAGAGGAAAAAAAAAACCCCAAACCCCAACCCAAGTAATAAAGTTGAAGTTTCTACAATCAGCCTAAAGTCTTCCTTGTATGCTTTCCTCCTGGCAAGTTGAAAGAGCCACCAGAACTGCAAGAGCTGTTTATTCATAGTTTATTCATGACAAACAGATTTAAAACAAACTGAGACCCAAAGAAAAAAAAAAAACAAAACAAAACCAACAAAAAAAAAAGAAGGAAATCCCAAAAGAAGCCAAAGAAAAGAAGTTTTTAACACCGTGCTCGCACTGATGTCTGGCTTGAGAGAACTCAAAAGAGTTGGTAACTGCTACAAAGGAAAAAACCAGCACAAAGCAGAGGCAAGCATTCCCGTGGGGGAAAAGGGGAGGGGAGGGAGAGGAGGGGGGGGATTACTTCCTCAGTGGATTGGGCATTGCACAGAGGGGTTACAGCTTCAACCTAGCAGGGAGGGAGGGGGAAAAAAAAAAGGTCTACAACTAAGAGCAGCCTACGGCAGGAAAAACAACTTAAAAAAGCCCTTCGGCAATGTTAATAAATAAAAGAGTCCATCTCACCAGGAAGGAAGGTGGCCTGTGTCTCCATTCTTTCACAGTTAAGAAGTCTTTAAACTCTGGAGGCTTGCTTTGTTGGTGTTGTTTTAATGAGAAAAGAATGGGGTTTTGTTGTTTCTGGGACAAACCAAAAAGAGTTGTTTCTTTTGCAGTTCTCCAACTAGGTTTTGCTGCAGGACTGACCCAAACGAAAAAAACAACCAGGGAAAGACCTGTTCTGTGTCACTGTGCTCTGGGGGAGGACACCAGGGGCTGCACTGAGGGGAGAGACACTGGGGGAACTCCAGCAAATCCAGGGGTGAAAGCAAGTCAACACTCTACAGAAAGGACAGGCAGGAAAGGGCTTCCCCCTCCAGGTACAGAAAGTGGGGGGTCATCTTGGTTAAATACATTCAGCTGAGAGGTATTTTTGGAGTTCCCCCCCAAAAAAAACCAGACACACAGAGACAAAATGACTTAGAAACACTTGGAGCCCTTTAGAGTATAAAGCTGACTGAATGCAAACGTTCAACCCACCGCGGGGGGGGGGATAGTCACCCTCTCCTGCTCTGTGCCAATTAGGAGGTAGAGGTTAGGCTAATTTAGGGATCAGATAAAAGTGGGTCTGGTAGGAAGTTTTGCCAAGTTCTTCTGCACTGTTTCTAAAAAGGTTGAGACAGAAATAAAATGCTCCCAGTGTTCCCATCCATGACTTGTTGAAGACATGGCTACAGCTTGGAAATCAAATGGCTTCTCTTCTGTGCTGCTCTGACTCCCAGCTAGCCCTGGAGCCAGCAGGGATGGCACAGCCACAGCTGATGGCACAGCCACATCCACCCCCAAACAGATAGGGCTCGGGCTTGGGTTTGTTTCTTTCCCTCACCACCTGCATCCTTCAGCTCTCTGCCTCCATCCCCAAAGAAGCCAGACAAAAGCCTAACCCATTATCTCTAACGACAGCCAGCTACCAGAGGCCACCTTCCAACTGCCTGCTTTGTCCTTTTGTTTGCTCGGTTGTTTTCCAACCTGCTTCAGCAACATCAGTCGAGTCTTTCCTTCAAAGCCAATATAATCCCCAGTTTCCACTACTCCTCTCCCCCCCAGGGCTGAGGGAGCAGAGAGGCAAGCAGGCCTGTTCATTAGCATCTCTTCCTCCAGGGCCGAAGGGCACAGGAACCCCATCCCCTTTGTCAAGCGCAAAGTTCATCTGACAGAAAGGCTTGGTTTTCACAGAGCAGAGTCCAGACAGTAGCCAATTAAAGCAGACAGAAAACACTTTGAAACCCTCCTCCTGCTGGAGCGCGCAGGCTCCTCTCACTCTAACTGCTATCCAATGGAGGAAGAAGAGGCTGATTGCTGCAACTTGTCAATCACACTGAAAAGAGTTCTCAAGGTTGGTGCTCGAATTTAAAGTTTGGAAACGTTTGGTTGGTTGGTTGTTTTGAAGCTTCTCAGAACAAGGATCTCCCAGGTCCACCACTAAGAATTCAGAGACAAACCTCTATGCAGTCAGTGCTCCTTCCCAGGATCTCTTTAAGAACCACCTTGCCACGAAAGACCCCTTCGGAAGGCGGGCGCCGCGATGACACTAGGATTTCAGAGCCAGTGTTGGACAACAAAACCTGCATCTCAGAGTTGAGCATCAGCTGTGTTCTGCTGGCTGGCTGCTTGGCTTGCTGGCACTGAGGAACTCTCTCCCTCTCTCAGATACTCTGCTTCTAAAATGTAAACAGTTCCTGCTAAAATCTAGAACCCCGTGAACACCAGACCAACTCTGAGATGAGGGTTTTCCTCTCCCCATCTGCTCTGAAAAGCAATGCCCTGCTCGCAAAGAGAAGTATGGAATGAAGTGAAACCTGCTTAAGGCCCTTCTCTCGAGCGTGTTCTTGGACTGGGGGAGCAGGGACTGGGCTGACCACTCATGCCAGGGGGAGCTGGCTCCCCAGTGAGGCGCCAGCCAGTCCTTCAGTGCGCTCTCTCCTCTCCGGTCAGTCTCCTTGTCTCAGTGAGCTAGCAGTGGGCTCTCTCGCGCGCTCCTTTCTCTCTCTCTCTCTCTCTCTCTCCTCTCCGTTGGTTGGTTTCTTTCTCCTGTTGCTCTCACACAGTGGTGCTTCAGTTTTAGCAGTGGAAAACAGGTATCCATTTTATTTTATTTTTTTTATTACCCAGAATAAAATGCTGATGAACTAAGCTCCACACAAGCTTAGCTCTTCTTCCTCAACCTGCAAGCAAAGAAAGAAAACCAACGACTTGGGGTTAGGAATGTTGCTCTTACCACAAACCACTGCTGAGGAACTGGAAGGGAGGAGCTGGAAGCAGAGGGATGACCCTCAGGTGCCTTACACTCTAGTACTGTGACAGTCCCGTCACTCCACCGTGTTGATATGCACGTTCACCCTGGTAAGTCGAGTCCTGTGACAGCGCCACGTCGATCTGAGATTTAAACTCATCACCAAGGTAACTGTCCTGGAAACAGAAGCCTGTGTTAAACCTTCAACTCCTGACCAAACTCAAGTGCTCTCTCTCTCTCTCTCAACCCTGGCAAGCAAGGGTCATGACCCAGCCCCAGAGGTTTGGGTTTGTTGGAGAAGGATTGATCTTATTCCCGTCTCCTCGCTGCTGAATTGCCACAGACCCCGAGCTGAGGCTGCAGCTGAAGCCTCAAGCATTCAGCATTTTACTGTTATGCCTGAGGGGACTTAGCAAGTCCACCAAGGGGAGGAGGAGGAGGAGGAGATGCTGGGGCTGACTCACTGAAAATGGTTTTAAGTTCCCATTTTCCTCAGTGCTAGGAAACAAGGATGTGCATGCACCCAGATCACTGACAGAAGAGCCAGACCACACAGCAAACCCCTTGCTTACCTGGGATAATTCTGGCTGGGAGAGCCCAGGCTGACTCATCTGTGATGGCTGACTCATGGAGATATACCCCTGAGTCAGTGGACCCTGGGAGAAGGGCTGGGACACCACATCTTGGCTTGCTTGACTGTTTGGAAGGTTGGACTGACTGGTTCCAGGAATCCCAAAGCGATTTTTCTGCCGTCCACCACGACCAGTCTTCCCTTTGGGCGCCCCACGTCCTGGAAAGCATGCACCCCAACCCCCAGTCAGCAGCCTCACCCATGCCAACAGGGGAGAATGAACTGTTTCTAGAAAGACCTGACTGTTGCCAAGAGGCAGCACCACTTGCTATCAACTCAACACAGCAGGAGCAGAGAAATCAAAAGGCAGAACCTCCCCTCCCTGGATGCTGCAGTGCTCTTGTTCCTCCAGACAACCCCCACTTGGTACTGAAGCACAGAATTTACTCTCATCAGCACTGCTCCAAGAGTAGCAAACCCCATTCTCTGACTCCAGACCTGCTAGGGGGCTTTGGGGCCCATCCCACCCTTGCCCTGTACCTGCAGCTGGTCCATTAGCCTGGCCAAAGTAGCCTGGTGGTGGCATGGGTGGCATGACGAGGTTGAAAGGGATAGGAATGTTCATGGCAGTGACGTGGCTGGGGCCAGCACTGATCATCCCAATCTGGTCATGGGTTTGGAAGTACATGTTGGATGGGCGCCCTGGGGAGGGAAGGAAGAGCCACAGTCATCTCAGGCATCCCAAATAATGAGTAACTCATTCCTATTCCTGCTTTCAACAGAGGACCTGTAGCAGGGTCAGTCAGAAGCAGAAAAGTGAAAGGCCAAGCCTAGCACTGCCAAGCACCACTGGGGTTTCTAGTTCACTGTTTGTTCCACACTTGCAAAGGTCAGCAGATTCATCCAACACATGTTCAACCCTACACAGTTCAACTCTTACAGCAGGATCTAAGCATCCTGACCTGCATCAGCACTAATGTGGCAGCAGGACTAGGGCAGGGATCCTCTTCCTGGCCTGGGCATGGGTAAGCCCACACCTCAAATCCTGGGCTCGGTTTTAGGTCCCACACTTCAAGAAGGACATTGAGGTGCTGGAGTGTCTCCAAAGAAGGGCAACAAAGCTGGGGAAGAGTCTAGAGCACAGAACAGCTGAGGAAACCAGGGCTGTTTAGTATGGAGAAGGCTCAGGGGAAACCTTCTCATGCTCTACAACTCCCTGGAAGGAGGCTGGAGTCAGGTGAAGGTTGTTCTCTTCTGCCAAAGAAGTGATAGGGATAAGATGAAACGGCCTCAAGTTGCACTAGGGGAGGATTAGGCTGGATATTAGGAAAAATTTCTTCCCTGCAAGAGTGGTTAAGCCTTGGCCCATGCTGCCCAGGGCAGGGGTGGAGTCACCATCCCTGGAGGGGTTCAAAGTATGTGTAGATGTGACACTTAGGGATATAACAGTTTAGTGGTGACTTGGCAGTGTTAGGTTAACAGCTGGACTCAACCTTAGAGGTCTTTCCAAACCTTACTGATTCCAGTCTGTAAGATCCCATCTAAGACCTCATAGGCCAAGGACTAGTTGGGACACACAGAGAGTACAGTCTCTGGAGGTGTTCATGCTGAGTCTCCTTTACCTTGGCTGCTCCTGTCGTAGACAGATCCTGGAATAATAGCCTCCCGTGCATCATACATGGCAGTGGTCATGAAACGAGCACCCTGGAAGCATCATGGGAGTTAGATAAGCATCTGCATAAACACCTCCCACTGCAACTTCAGCTGGAGTTATTTGGGTACAAATCCAGGCCCCAAAGCATGCAGACCTGCCAAGTGCTGAGGAGATTAAATCTAACACATGGAAAACATCCAACTATCATTTCAACTCCATCATGACACAGAGAGAAGGAAGATTCTTCAAGTAGCCTATCTCAAGATTTGATGAGTTTTCAGTCTGTTTTGAGGTTCTGGTGATAGTTCTTCCCTTGCTCTACTCCTATCACTGTCCTTTTGAGAAGCTTCCCCCCCCCAAGAACTACTTCTGTTAAAAGTCCAAAACTTGCAGGTTGAGGATTCCAGTACAAGGCCATGAAGCCCACATGCCTCATGAATTTGCTATTTCCACACACAACAGGTTTCATGCATCTCAGCAGTTACCCTCTCATAAAATTTGGTAACAAATAAAGAGCAATAAAAATCAAAAGCACCAGAAAAGGCTTTTCTCCAAATTGCCAACCTAGGAACAGCCAAAGCATCACCTTCCTTGGGTCACACTGCATTCACTAGGCAAATGGAAGAGTTCTGGGGGTGTGATGTGAGGCTAGGTGGGTGACTCTTGATTCCATCCATCTATAATTATCAATCAACCCTGAATTGCTTCATGCCACAGCCCCCTTGAGAAGCAAGAGAGATCCACTTACAGGGTTGATGGTATTGACCAGCTTCCGTGGCTTGCTGAACTGCATGAGGCTCTCCCGGAGGTTATTCAGGGGCCCCTCCACCAGAACCTTCTGCTCCTTGTAGTAATTCAGGAGGTGATTCCAAAGTGGTTGTTTAGACAGTGCTTTTGGGTTGCCAACAATAATGACTCCATACCTGTACAGCACCAGAGAAACAACAATGAACCCTGACTGAAAAGAAAGCCTCGTTACAGACTAACACCACAAGAGACCCCAAGGCAAATCTCTTCTGTGGTCAAGCAGGGCAGCTGGCAGGAAAGTGCCTGCAGATGGTGGGGGTAGGAGAGCCTGGGGCCACTGCTTTGTTTACAGCAGAGGATTTCTGTAGTATGAGGAAACACTTGAAAGGAGATTGCTGCAGCCAGTGTCTCAACCATCACAAGCTTCCTTTTGCAGGCTTGCCCAACACATTGGTGTCCTCGACCTGCCACCACCTAGTAAGGGCTTGAAAGCTCTGCAGAAACCATGGAAACCAACCAGTAGTGTTGATTCCACACTACTCTTCTCAGTCATCAAACCCACAAGAGCAGCAGAATAGCAAACACCATCATAGAGTGGCTTAGGTTGTTGGGTTGGAAGGGACCTTCAAGATCATCTAGTTCCAAGCCCTTTGCCACGGGCAGGGATGCCACCCACTAGATCAGGTTGCCAAGGGCCACATCCAGCCTGGCCTTAAACACTGCCAGTGTTGCTGGGAGGGTTAAAGCAGTAGATGAAGAGAAGTGTTCTGCCCTGCAAACCAAGGGAAACAACCCAAGCAGCTTCTACAAACTCCTGCTGCCAAATGGTGACACCAGTGAGGCTGAGACGGCTCTGTGCAAATCATCCAAGGCTCCTGTTGCAAAGCAGGAGGGGTGGGGAATGGGCCTCCTACCCATGAAACACAGCCTTGTTGCTAGTCAAGACTGTACTGATGCTTTAGCAGACTGACTTGGGTCTCTACTTGCCCAATTTTACTTTACCTTGCTCTTGTAAGAGCCACATTCAGACGCCTGGGGTCATTCAGGAAGCCTATTCCTTGGTGTTCGTTGGCCCTCACACAAGACAGGATAATAAAGTCCTTCTCTCGTCCCTGGAAGGCATCCACACTTGCAATTTCCACTTCCTGAAAGAGAGGAAAACACCTCCATCAGGAGGAGCACAGTGCAAAACAGTCAGGCTACCAACAGGCATTACAAAATGCATTGGCCATGCCCCAGCAGCTGCCATCATTTGACAAAAATGTTCTCTTTGAAATGAGGAATGAGTTGGTAATTCCACTGGTCACTAAATAGTTTCCCCTGAAGGAGAACAGATAGTCTCACTTAAGGACAAATTACTTTCATGTTCCCTGCTTTCTGGTTCTCCTATTTCCCCCAGACTGGCATCTGCACTATGGAAAGCAGCCCTTTCCTAGGTATGCTGCCAATAAACTTGTGACTGCTCCAAAACCTTGTAGTAAGAGAGGTCCAAATTAGCACTGCTGCTCCCAGCTCCTGAGGAACCTGGATCAGAGGGAACAGATCATTCCTGGCACAAGGAAAAAGTATTTCCACCAACTTGCCCTTGAGTGAAAGCACTGACCAAGCTCTCTATTGCAAAACAGACCACATTAAATGTACAGCTGCCTTGTTTGTAGCAACACATTGTAATGTTTGGTAGAGGAGATCCAGGGATGGGAGGACATAGTCCCAAGCAAACAAACCCTATGAGCATCAGAATTTATGGAGCTTGGTTTCCTCCATGTCTCTTGGCAGGATGATTTCAGCTAAGACCCAAGCCAACTGATGCTTTTCCACAGCTGAGGCACTCAGGACCTCTGAGCCCTCAGAGGATGGACTCCCTGAGGCCTCCTTTCAACAGAGACTTTTCTCCTTTACCTGGCTAACTGCTCCCCTGACATTCACTACCTCCTAAACTCTTCTCCCTCATCTATTTTAACCACAATCAACTACAAAACCCCAAATTACTAAAGAATAAACAGAGACTGACACAAAATACTGCCAAGTTTCACAACATTTGCCTTCTCTAGCTTCTCTGCACCCAAATGTTCTCACCTGGGCAGTGACTCCCATACCTGGTAGAGCTTTGTGTGCAGGGAACCACTGAACTGCATGTACTGCACCAGATAGGATCTTTGACCTTCATAGGGAGTAATGATGCCAATCTGGTCTGGTTTGGCACCAGCTTTCAGCAGCTTTGTTGTTATCTTCTCCACGTTGGCAGCTTCAGTCCTAGAGAGAGACATTTGGTTTTAGCCCAGGAGAATCAAGGCAGCAGGTCTAACACTTTGCTAGCTGATGAGTGTAATGATGACCAGGTTCTGCTGGGCTAGCCTTGTGTCAGCAAAACCAGATCCATTTCACACTGCTGGAGCACTCCAGTTAACTCAGCTGAAGCTCTGCAGGAACATTTCACCCCTAGCACCTCCTGACTTAGGCCAGAGGAACATGGGCAAAAGCCAGCAACTCAGAAAGGTCTCTGCACAACACAGGAGTTTCTCCTTACATACACCTCCTTCTCAGAACTACACCAGTGAACCTCCTGCAAGAGCAAAACTCATGGTGGCCACCATTCTGAAATGGAAGAAGCCCTTGGTAGAGTTCAGTGTCCATGTGTACTTTGAGGAGTGACAACAGGGAAAGTGTTCCAGCCTGCTGTACACACAGATCCTTCAAGTGTTAACTCTTGTGCCATGTGTCTGGGCACACTCCGGCTTCCTGCAGTCAGCAATCTTGCACATGCTGGTCAGGAAAGATTAGAAATACCACAGCAGGTATTTGTCAGAGGTTGGCCTGGTTTCCCCTTCCAGGCAACTGAGAGAAGCAAAGTGGTTTAAGTTCACTCTCTGAAGTTAGAATGAGCAGAAAAGAAGGGAGAGGAAAAAACCCCCTCAATTCCCACCCCTTTCACACTCCCAACCTCAGGACTCTGCTTCAGGAGCTACTGGAATTCTGGCTTTACCACACAACTTGCTCAGCATTCCCACTGAAAGCACAGTTCACCTGCTGGCCCAAAATCATCCCATGCATTAGACACTTTATTGTCCTGGGCTCCCTTATGTGACCAGTGAAGGAAAAACCTCCACAGCACAATTCAAACCCACTTAAGGTCTGAACTGCTCCCACTGGAGAAGCCTGTTTCTCTTTGCTTACTGTAAAAGGGAGCCTAGGGCAAACCAGCCCTGAACTGTGGCTCAGCATCTGCACTACCCTTGATGGCAGCTTTTATTCTAACAGCACACAAGTAAATTTCAATCAGAGCTGTTAACAAGAAAACATTTCATTAAATTTAGAAGGACTACTGTAGAACATCAGAACAAGAGCACTGGAGGACTCCCTCCCAGCACATGGAACATTTAAGGTCTGGGGGCTGGCTCATTGGAGGCACAGACCCAGGCTTTCACAGACACAGAAAGTAACTCTGTGGAAACACAAGCCTTTATTTAGCAGCTGCTATGCCTTTCTCCATCACACTGCAAGGCACCACAGGGCATGGTGAATACAGAGTACTATGGATTTTGTTGCACAGATTCTGAAGGACAGAGAAATGTTTAGGCCTGGGGCTGCTTAGCCTGGAGAAGAGCAGCCCCAGAGGAGAGCTGCTCAGTGCTGAGCAAGAGCTGAAGGCTGGGGGCAAGAGGATGGGGCCAGACTCTGCTCAGTGGTGCCCAGGGCCAGGCCAAGGGGCACTGGGCACCAACTGGAAGCCAGGAGGTTCCAGCTGAGCAGGAGGAGAAGCTTGTTTGGTGTGAGGGTGTTGGAGCCCTGGCCCAGGCTTTGCAGAGAGGCTGTGGAGTCTCCTTGTGTGGGGAGATTGCCAAGGCAGCTGGAGGTGACCCTGGGCAAGCTGCTGTGGGTGCCCTGCTGGAGCAGGGGGGTTGGCCTGGCTGATCCCCAGAGCTCCCTTCCAGCCCTCCCCATGCTGGAATTTGGGGATACTTGGTCTGCAGCTAGAACTGTACTCTGCACTTCATTAACTGTGACTGCTTCAGGGATGCCACAGGATTAACAGACTCATTTAACAACCTCCCTTAGACTTGAAACACTTAAACTTATACTGGACAAAGTATTTTTATCTCTCAGTGTTGAATTTTGTTTACCTGTTCAAGTAAGAGGTGCCTGAGCTGGCAATTTCCTCCTGTCCTTGTGTGACATAGAAAAACATTGGTTTATCTGGCTGTGGCCACTGGAAATCAAAGCCTTTTTTCACACGGTCAGCTGAGGAGCGCAAAAACAGCAAGGCCAAAAAGTTAGTACTGCAAGAACACTCACTTCCCCTTTAAAGCACCTTGGAGATAAAGTGCAGTGGGAATTCTGTGTTTAAGAGGATACAAGTACCTGCAGTGACTCCATTCTGCAGAGAGCCCTCGTAGAAGATGTTGGATGGGAAAGCACTGAGGGCTGGGTGCATGCGGTACTGCACCTGCAGGCGGATGGGACGAATCCCCAGCACCACCAGCCTCTCAAAGAGAGACTGGGACAGACCAGCCTTTGCTGCCTTCTTACACATCACAACTGGGCCAAGCTGGCAGTGGTCACCCACCAGAATAAGCTGTGGAGAAGGAAGTTTGTAAATAGCTAAGTTGTTTTCTGAAGTTGCCCCAGAGCTAGAAACAACAGCTATAAAAGATATCAGGAACTAATCAGTCTGACTTACACTAAGCTTCAGATCTCATCTAGGGCTTAGAAACCTTTAGTGTCAACTTGCTTTTCAGCTGCTCATTTTCAAACAATACCTTATCCAGTTTCCAGATTGTTCCAGCAGGACCAACATGTTCTAAGCAAAGAAGTGAATTGGGCTTTCCAGGCAGCCCACTGGCAGCAGTCACCCTGGCCTCACACCGTGGCAGCACCAGGGCTCCCGCTCACATCAGCTTATGCCAGCAAAACCAGAGGAAGAACAAGCAAGGTGGCAACAGCAGGTTATGATGGGAGAAGAAGATAAATGGGAGATGGTAGGAGAAAGTGAGGGAGAAAGGAGTAAATGGGAGGGCAGGAGAAGCCAACAGGAAATGATGGAGGCAAAAATGAGCCTGGAAACAAAACCAACAGGACTACCAGGAAATAAGGTCATTCAGATTTGTGTTATGGAAGAATCTTCCACGAAAGGAGAGGATTTTGTATCCCTACACGCCTACACTGTCAATGTTACTGCTTGAGGCTACCACTTCCACTTAGAAACCCTTCCTTTCCTGAAACCCAAGAGCTCCTACCTGCTTTGCTCCCAGGACAACTGGCACCATGCACTCGGGCTCGGTGGCCTGGGTGCTCTCGTCGATCAGAATGGAGCGGAACTGCATTTTGGCCAGCCTTGGGTCCCCAGCTCCCACACAAGTGCAGCAGATCACATCTGCATTCTGAGACACAAATGCAAGCCAAACTCAGCAAACAGCCCAATTTAAACTGGGCTCTGATCTCCACCAGCAAACTGCAACTGAGCTTCAAGAGGGAGAAGGGAATTGAGCTGCTGGAACCTTACCATGAGCAATTCACGCTCTGCTGTTCGCTTCAGGGCACGGTAACGTTTCTCATCAGCAGATGACAGCTCTCCGGTCTCATCTTTCAGCTGCTGCAGTTTCTGAAGCTCTGGCATGCTGAACAAAAGAAGGAATTTTGCTTCATGGCTTCGTTAACAACTTGGTAGGATGACAGTGGAACTCATTTGTAAAACGAAATGACACGTATAGAACCAAAGCAGTCACGGCAAATACAGGATGCCATCATCACACAGCTCATTAGGTGTGTCCACCACAACCCTTAAGTTGGTTCTTTTTTCTGTCCCCTGCCCTCTCAACCTTTTCTTACCTGTCCATGTTTCTGATCTGGTTATGCAGTGCCAAGAAGGACACAGGAGAGTCGATTGCCTCACGACTTTTAGCACACAGACGAACCACTTTCAGCCCAGTCTGATGGATCTTCTCAGTCAGCTGATCCACAGCTATGTTGCTTGGAGCACAGACTAACACAGGCCTTGGAAAAAACAGGAGGAATAAGTCTCAAAGAGCTGCAAACTCTTTTCCACTAGAGTTACAGTAAAATCGTCTGTATTATCATCCAATATGTCCCCTCCAGGAATGCTAGGAGTACGTTCTGAAACAAACACAAATCTTCCCAGAAAATATAGTTCTGGGAAACCTTTCTAGTTCAGTAATGCAAATTAATTTCATGTTCTAAATCAAATTGATTCTTTGACCATTAATAAAGACTCAGAGAGCAGAGTTCTTACCCATTGCCCTGTCTAGCCAGATGATAGACAATTGTGGCTGATGTCACTGTTTTTCCAGTGCCAGGGGGACCCTGGATAAGGCTCAGAGGACGCTGCAGGACAGTCTTCACAGCATAAACCTAGAGCATCCAAGGAGTAAGAAGTTACAAAGCTGTTCACCCTCTCTTCATAGGTCCTTTATCATAGTCTCTGTGTCTAGTAAAAAGGAGATGAGGTTACCTGAGAATGATTGAGATCAGGAAGTCCTTGTGCTGTAAAGCGCTTTGGCAACTGGCATTTAATGATGACGTCTTCTACCTCGTGACCTAACAGCTTGTGATAGATGTACCCAGACACTGAGGTCTCATCCACAGCAAAGGTTTTCAAAGCACTCTGCATTCTGAAATGGGGGAAGGAGAGGATAGCCTCATCAGTATGACCTCAACTCAATCCACCTTAGGAATTCTTCTGCAGACTGAACAACCCCAGCTCTCTCAGTCTGTCTTCATAGGTGCTCCAGCCCTCTGATCATGAGACACCTTTTCTTGTCCAGCAGTTCCCACTGAGGTAGAGGAGAACGGCTACTCCAGCTGCACCCACTAGCTGCCAGGCTTTGAAGTCCTCTCTCCATACCTGTCAAATGAAGTGGACTTCCAGACAAAATCCACTTGGAAGTTGTGAGTGACCTCCACGGGTGCTCCCACGCTGCTCCTCAGCTCGATGGCGATCTCATCACCATAATCTGCAGAACCTCGTTAAGTAGTAATCTAGAGCCCACATTTGAACTCTAGCTTCCCCAATTTTCTTCCCTTTCCTTTGAGGGGATCCCCCAGGCCCAATTCCAATTAGCTCACAATTACTTTTGGCCACGTTTCTTGGTCTCTGGGATCCCAGAGGCTTCACCCTGGAGGCTCACTAAGTAAAGGATACTATCAGGAACTTTGATAACATGACCAATTCCTTTCCACAGAGGGGCCAGGTCTCCTTTGTACCTCAGGCAGATCTCATCTCCTTGCATGAGACGCATATCTACAAAGGAAGGCAAAAACATGGCTCTGGGAATGTTCCCCAATGAACAACCACCCCCCAGCACAGAACACACACACGCAGCAGAGAGCACTGATGTTACTCAGCAGGCATATAAATAAGCCAGACAAAACATACAATCAAGCTGCCATTACCTGAATCAGTCTTTGGCAAAGTGAAGTAAGCAATTCTTTTCTTGTTCAAGCCCAGGTCCCATCTGACTGTGATGTTATCTTGGGTCTAATGGTGAAGAAAAGACAACAGTTATGTTCTTAAAGAGCTGTTTTGCCAGCCACCACTGTCCTACACTTCAAAATAGTGGAGAAAGAGAACTTGCTGTTCCAGTGCCACACTATAAACAAGAATCTGTATTTATTCCTGTTCACACCATCTGCAGAAGACAATTATGTTCTACAAGAGAGTTAATTAGTTCATGAGAAACAAAGTCTTAATCATCACCTGTGCTCTTCTCTCCCCTCACCTTTAAAACATTCACTTGCATGGCTTCATGTAATTCAAGTTGGATTAGAAACTCTGACTAACTGAGGTAACTGCAGGTTATGCACACAGAAGGTGGTGACCAAGATGCACAGTTCTGTGCTGGAATTTGGTTCCTGAAAGGATAAACTTTGAACTCAAAAGATGGAAGTTCCCAAGTGCTTTAAGCTCTTGTTTGAAAACCTCTGAGGACTCTTCTTTCCCCTCCCTGCTACCAAACATCACCATTACTACTGTAATTACTGTGATGCAAAGGTAATGTAACAAAGACATTTCCTTCCCTTGAGCCTCCCTGCTAAGCTGCTAACAGTGGCCATGTGTTTGACACCAGAGAACTGCTCACAAGCCTCCTCAGCCAGGCATATTTCAAGCCTATTACCTGAGACTCCTTGAGTTTCTTGTCATAGTCTGCCTCAAGCTTGACCAGTGGACCAAAGATGTTTTGGTATTGATAAGCATCTTCATATCTAAGCAGGACATGCTGTGGTTCTTCATCAACACCAGGTTTTTCCAAGTCCTCAAGGGTTGCAGATGGATTTTCCTAGGATTTCAAGCACAAATGTTTTGGCTTGAGGTTTTACACAAACAAATGACAACCTGTGCAACAGGAGTGCTAATACCACAGTTTACTACCACAGGAAATTCTGTCAAGGTGCCTGGTTCAACTACAAGACGACCTGTGTCATGCTCACTCACATCCAGTAAGGTTTGTTATGCTTTAAAGGTGGAACACAAAACCTGTCAGAGAGCAGAACTGAATACCAAGGGTGGCCTAGCAGTTCCCTACTCAGCTAATGGCCATGGAGAACCAAAACAAGAGGAAGATTTGATATGGGCATGGAAAGTTGGTTTTGGTTTTGGTTTTGTTTTGTTTCAGATTGCCTGACAGTACAACTTGAACAGAGCTGAAGAAACCCAGGGTGAACCTTTCCTACTCTGATAAATGACCTCCTGAATCCTTAAATGCATTCCCAGCTGGATTGCTTGTCAAACCTGCAGGATGAAAACCTCATGTGATCCAAGTATGTTCCCTGCCTGATACAGTTGCTAAAACCTCATGTGATCCAAGTATGTTCCCTGCCTGATACAGCTGCTAAAACAGCCTCATCCCTTCCCAAACCCACAAAAGTAGCAGTTGATCAAATAGAAGTATAAAAGCAGCAGATACCTTCCAGAGCTCTTCCAGTTTGTTGATCTGCTGAGCTGTAATCTGCCGTGCTCTCAGCTGCTCCTGCTCAGATGGAATCTTTACCAGCCACGAGAGGAAGCAGCGATCTTGGATAAGAGGCTGCCACTGTGAACTGTCCCAGTTAATATCCTTTAAACTGCTCTGACTGGCACATGGCTGCCTGCACAACCAAAATATAGGGAAAATTACTAAATTAGACAAGTGTAAGGAAAAGTCTACCCTGTGAAGTACAGAAATAGGTTGCTGGTGCTCTTAAAACAACTCAAGTATCTCAGTTAAAAGGGAAAACCAAAACCAAATCTAGCCTGCTGGGCCAATTGATTTGCTAGTTCCTATACTGGCTCCTTCCACACTGGGATCCACAGGATCCTAACCAGCACTGCCTGGCTGTTTCTGCAACTGAAAATGGCAGCATCTGAATACTAACTATGCCATTCACCTTTGCAAGTGGTTACAGCCCATTCTGATTATCAGAAAACACTTGACATTACTTCCCATCTGTTTAAAACACTGGAACTCATTCTGTAGGAACAGAATCCTTCTGCTCTCAAGCACATGGATGTGATAACTCTTCATGAAACCCCATACACTTATAGACTATGGGGTTCTGATACATGTCAGGAGAGAAACTTCTGATTTACTGTCACCTTCAAATGATTCACAGCATCATTAAGGTTGAAAAAGACCTCTAAGATCACCAAGTCCAACTGTGACCCAACACCACCACGTCCACAACATCATCATGTCCCTAAGCACCACATCTACATGTTCTGTGATGGTGACTCCACCACTGCTTGGGCAACCTGGGCCAATGCTTGACCAAATTCTGCAAGCCAACTGAAAAACCCCTGTGTAATGGAGCTGCTACTAACTGTAGGGCTCCAGAGGAACTCCCTGACCTGAACTCTTCCACATCTGAAAATCAATTTAAAAAAAGGTGGAAAAACATCTTTCTTCCATTCAGGGCTGTTCCATTTGGGAGAAATATTTGTCCCTAGAACTAAGACACTGCCCAGCACCACAGAATGCTCCCTTATTGCATCATCTAGTTGTATACAACTGATGAAGCCTACAGAATCATCCAAAAGAAAACCAGAGGCAAATGAAGAGAATAAACCAGATATTGGTACAGACTGAAAGCAAGTGTCACCCTTCAGAAATCAGGTTATGCAACAGACTTGGCACAAGCATCCCAAGCAAGGCATTCTCTCACCTGCACAGCAAAACAACCACAGAGTCTGCCTTAGCTGGAATGAAGCCCAGCAGAAACACATTCCGACATCCACAGTTGTAGCATTCCAGGACAGTCTCTCCTAGAGGCCCATCTTTGTGGAGAGTCACCTCTTTGCATTTGGCTCTCACCAGATGATTGACAATGTGGCTGAAAACAGAGAGGACATACATTTATCTGAAGGTACTAGGAAAAGCAGCCCATTCACTCCTCATTTCACAGATCACCTCAGGGATGAAAAGACAAACAAAAAGTATTTACACTGGTTAAGGTTTTTCTCTTCATCCAAGCACACAGAATAGCCAGAGCTGGAAGGGACCCATCAGGATCATCTAGTCCAACTCAGTTTCAGTGGCTTCTCAGTGTGGGAATGCTTTATGGTGTAGGAGTGTGCAAGAAACAGAGAGCATGTCAAAAACTTTTATGCTGCTGGTAACTGAAAGAAGACTCCCAAAGCTCCATCAGTCAAGAGCATCAGTTCTACTGTGCTTTGCAGTAACACAGGCTAGGGGAAGAAGCAGCAAGCTCACTTCCCAGAACTGATTCAAGTTGGCAACAGTAAAAAAGCTCAACAGGAGGTTGGAAGCTCACATTAAAGTCCCTGGACTTCAGTTATCACCTAAATGCACATCACAGGCATCCTATCATCTCCAACCACCCACACTTGGCACTGGTATTGCCATCATCTGCCTCCTTACCTGCCAGATGTGTTCCCACGCCCGTTGCAGAACCACTTTTTGCTGGTGTTACAGTAAACCACACAGGCAGGGTCATGGATGCCACAGTAACTGCAATGCAAAAGGAAAACACAGGAACTGACTGGGTACTTGCTTAGAGGAAAATTCACATATTTTGGTGCATACAAAAATAAGGGGAAGTAAAAATTAGGGAACAAGAGAGCTGGTAAAAGCATCAAACACAAGCTAAGCTTCTGCACTGAGACACAAGTATGCTTCTCACCATGACCATCCCCGGCTTGGCTTAGCCTCCTAACCCCTAAGGGTGGTCCAAGCCTCCCAGGCTGTGGCAGTTGTCTTGTACAGAGACAAGAGCTCACCAGAGGGCACCACTCTCCTCCCAGTACGTGGATATCTCCAAGGAAGCTGCTCTCAAAATCCCCAAAGCCTCCAAGCGCACACCTTCCCCTCACACAAAGTGCTCCTGCCCTCTGGAAATCATCAGCTTGTGGCCAAGACGAGGTCTTACCTGCAAGCATGCACAGGAAGATCCTTTGTGTAATAGGTATCTTCTTCATCTTCCTCAAAATTCAACTCTGCCAGGAGCTGGCTGGTTTTAGCCACATTATCATCCACAGCTCCATTCTGCAGAATGCCATCGGGGCCATTAACCTGAAATACAAGGGCAGTGCTTGAGTTATACAATCCAAATAGACTCCAAAACACAAAGCCAAGGAGAAGAATTCTTACTCCTCAAAGCAAAAACTTGGGTTTCATTTACAAAAAACTCCAGAAGAAAACTGCTGGTAGAAGCTGAAGCATGCCAGTTACATAAACAATACTTGCTTCATCAGCTCCTGCTTTAGAGGATTAGTTAAACTCCAACTGATAAGGAGAAACAAGTGAACAAAAGGAGACTGCTTTTCTGCAGATTACATTTTTCCACACAGCCTTAGACAACACAAAGTTCCTTCTGAACAATCCTGGCAGCATCAAACATTGGTTTTTCATCCCTCCATATACATGAAAACAGGATCTTAATTGCACAGGAGTTTTCCCACCTATTTCTGCTGTCCTCTATCCACCAAGCCAATGTTGTGTTCCCCCAAGGTACCAGAAGAACAACTTCATGACCCTTAGACAACAGACAGGAGGGATCAAGAAACTTGTTCTCATATAAGCCTAACAGAAAACAAAATGCTGAAACAGTGCAAGAAATACCAGAAACTGGTTTTTCAGCAGTGGGGTACCACTTGTTCAGGAGGTACTGACTGTATTAGATCAAGCAAACACACTTGGAAAATCCACCAGTGATGACATTTATTGTGGTACTTGAAATGAGTTTTAGCTATGAACATGATTTCATCTACGTAAGTGAGGTTTCTCTCCAAGTTCTCCAAGAAAACCACAGAAGTCCCTCAAATCTAGTCAGCAGCTCAAGCTTTCAGAGCAACACCCTTCAGAGATCCTGTGCTAACAGCACACACAACCCAGGTGCTCTCTCCACTGACAATACAGTGCCAGAAACATGAAGTTCTGCAACATTTGAGGCTGTGTCAGCAATTTTCCCACCCCTAGCCTCACAGCTGTTAAAAATAACTCCTTTTTGGCAATGCTCACAACAAGGTGTTTCCCACCAGGAAGGAGCATGGAGAAGTGTGAATGTCACAGAGCAGATTTCAGTGGGGCTGGAGCAGCTGCTGCCCCTGGACCTCCCAGGTGTTGGGATCAACTCCCCTGCTGCATCTCAACAGGCTAACAGCCCCAGGGAGCAAGATAGCTAAATTCCTACCCCCCAAATAAACTCTGTTCACTCTATCACTTGATTCTTTGACCTGTTTAGGAAGATCTCTCTGAGGAGAGATAAGGGTACCATCATCAACATTAACTTGGAGTGGAAGAAGGTGGGAAAGGGAGCACACCCCAGTGACTCTAACAACCAGCAGGGTGAGTGAGGCCCTTTCCTTATCAGAACAAAACCATCAGAGCTATTAAAACCTCCAACTGCTTCTACAGGAATTTGGTTAGTACTTATTGCTGGAAATGTTAACTAGCTAATAAATGGAAGCAGAAGAATCACTCAAGGCCTCTGTCTATCAGCATAGTATTGACACAGAATCACTAAGGTTGGAAAAGACCTCCAAGATCACCACTGCCAGGTCACCACTAACCCATGGCCCTCAGCACCACATCTCCATGGCTTCTAAACTCCTCCAGGGGATGGTGACTCCACCACTGCCCTGGGCAGCCTGGGCCAATGCTTCAGCACTCATGCAGGGAAGAAATTTTCCCCAATCTCCAATCTAAACCTCCCCTGGCACAACTTGAGGCTCTGTCATTTCTGACCTGGGAGAACAGACTAACCCCCACTTGGCTCCAACCTCCTTCTCAGGCAGTTGGAGAGAGTGAGAAAATCTCCCTTGATTTGAATAACTCTTTGGCACTTAGACATTTAATGCAATTTACCTGCTACCTGTAACTTAATTCTCTGACAGAAGAAAGCTGCCCACAGTGAGAAGAACACTTAGTCTTTATTAAAGGAAATCTAATAAAAACAGTTGCTGTAGCATTTCAAAGCTACAAGTCCCAAGCAAATCCAAACAAGCTCACTTCTCTGAAAGCCTCATTGAGATTCCACACAAGCTAGTTTCAGTATTGCACATTAAAATTTAACAGCCAATTGCAAGAGTGAAATTCAAAAGTAAGCATAAGCCACTTCACATTTGCCCTCAGCAGTAAGGCACTGGAGTCACTGGCACAAGCTTTGTTTCATTATCTTCAACTGAAATGAGGTGCAAAACAGTCTCAATGATAGGACTTTTTACTGGCATTACCTCCCAGCACTGGCTTTTAATAGAAAGATCAGCCAAGAGGAACTGTCTGCAGAGAAGATGCAAAAGCAGCAGAGAAAAAAAGACAAGAAAGAGAGCAACTGCAGCAGCATGCAACAATCCAGGAGCAGGATGAACCCAAAGATGATGAGCTCTCTAGCAGCATCTCCACAGCTGTTTGAAGATAAATATCCAGTTTAGATAGAGTGCCACTTTACAAAATAGGAAAAAAACCCCCAGCCTATCATGGAACAGGTGGAATTCCAAGGCTTTAAGTTGACCTGAATTTCCCAGCAGCATTTCCACCAGCCTGTTCCAAAGAGCCACCCTACACACTGTACACATCAGCTCACAAGTGTTATCAATTTCTTTACTGGGACTGCTGAACACTCCAAGTTTTCATTTTAAGGCAGAAATCCAAGAAACTACAACAACTGCAAGCTCTTGAGTCCTTCTGCACTAGGTGAGGCTGGTCAGCTACGCTCCAGAGAGCTCCTGCCCTCTGAGGACCAGGCAGGAGTGATGTCACCTGTTACCATGAAAATCCAGCAGCAAGCACCAGGCCTTGGCAGCCACACAGCGAGGAAGTGACTCAACCATTGTTCTAAAACCTCCTCTGATGTTAGCCTATGTGCATATGATTAAAAAGCTGGCACCAGCTACTGTTGTACAAGGGAGGGAAGAAGGGAGGGGGCTTCTCTGTTGGAAAAGGGTTGACTGGAACTTCTGGCACAGCAAGTTGAACAGCTACAGCAGTCTGAGGTGCTCTGAAACTACCCCTGAGGTCCCCCCTTCCCTCTTTTTTTTTTTTTTGGCTTCTAAAATACTGGTTTAAAGACAACAATAAAGATCCAGTTACAGAAAGTAAAGCAGATGATTTAATTTATGTAGTGGCTTCTACTGACCACGTGTGTGCAAGACCTCCAATCAGCAGAAACAGAATCTCACCATCTCCATTTCTCCTGGTGCTTCTGGGCTAACCACCCCCACCAGCACCTGATCCCCAGGTGAATGCAGTCACATCCACCTCCTGCAGGTCTACTTTCAAGTGGGCCACTTCAAGCTGTAATGAGTAAACTCATGGCAGGTGAGCAGGTATTCATTTTGCTAGCAGAGTCCTCTCCTTAGGAGCCTCGAGTCCAGTAACCACAGACACCCAGTCCCATTGTCCCCATCTTGGTCATTTTCCCTCATGCTTTATTAAAAATAGACACTTTTGGACTTGCACAGATGACTCAACTCTTTGTTGTTTGTAGATCCTTTACATTAAAGCCACAGAGTATTTACTGTACCCTGTTGTAACCTCCTATAGTGATTTGCTTTCCAAATAAAGAAGGGGGTTTGACTGAGAACCTTCCCCCCCCAACACCTCCCAGGTATGTGGAATAACTCTAGTTCCAGTGGGGACCTGAGCAACAAGGAGTAAGTCATTTTGCTAAGACAAAAAGCCTTTGTCAGGACTGGAAATGAAATCCAGCCCCCTTAGTCTAGACTGAAAATCTAATAGCTAAGCCAGCCTCCTTCAACCACTAACACATGAACAACCATGTGCCTTGTCCATCACACTCCTTGTGCATGGGATTGCTTCCTACAGCAAATTAAGTCCTTGCGTGGAAGAGCTAATAAAAAGAAAAAAATCAGAATTTACCTTACAATATTTAGACAAAAATAAATCTATTCCTGTGTTTGATTTTAACAAGAAATAGAGATTCCTGAAGAGAAAAGAGGGTGTTGCTTCTGTAGTACTAACCTCTCACTATCTTTTGTCAATTGGGTGCTAATCAATTGTAACATCCTCTTAATTATTACTTAAATATATGTTGGGAAATGAAGCTCTTCTACACTGCCTAAATCTACCACATTTCCTTAAGAAATGAGGTGTTCTGGATTGCTCAGTTCATCTTTTGAAACCCTAAGACACTCCAAAGATCCAAGACTATCCAACAGCAGAGCAGATGTTTATCAGCTCTGAATAAAAAGCATTTATTCAAGTGGCTTTGATTATGGTCACAGGGACAACATTTANCAACAAGATGAAATGATTTGGTGAAGGCAGCTAAGTTTTCCCCAGAATCTTTTCAAAACAAGCACTTAGTTTCTGATCTTATCACTCCTGAGACTGTTGAAAGACACAAGTTCAGACAGCTCCGGGGATCTGGGCTTTGCCCCACTCCAGGCTCCCGAGGACACTCCACTTACTACACTCCCCAAGAATTCTGGTTGCAATAGGTCCCTTCTCTCTTCCCACCCTCCCAAAACCTGTATTTTTACAGTCAAAAGGAGGATCAGGATGACCACAGGAGTCTGCAGAAACATCATAACACACCCAGTTTAACAAACAATAAAATCCCTTCCTTCCTTCTTGCCAGGACAGATGGTTACAGACACACTAGTACCTGAAGGTGCTCTCCAGATAGTTTTCTTATTTGCTTTCTACTTCAAAGGCTTCTCAAACATGTTTAGACAAAAAAAAGACAAACTAATCATCCTCTTAGCTTATGAGGCTTATTTTGGGGTTGTTTTTCTTCTTATTCTGGCCACATATTCTCTACTGCAAGTTCTGGAATGATCACAACCCATTAAGAGTTTGAAAAACTAAGATTTTCTTTGGTAGTCTGACTGCACACAGACAGGACTTTACTACTCCCAATGCTCAAACTGCATCAAGCCTACCAACCCAAATTCAAAAGCTCTAAGTGAACAGAAAACAAATGAAGAGCCCATAGGGTCACATCTCTGAATCCTGTCTTATGAACACCCTACCCTGGAGCAAGGCACTGCACAGCAGCTACACCCAAGCTGTGTGCTGAGCCCTTCCATGCACCAGAAAATCATTCAGTTCCTCCTGGGATAATGCCACCTCCAGCCCTGCACACCTGCAGATTCTCAGTGCCTGTCTGCAGCCTGCTCCCTTCTCTTCCTGCAGCTCTAGCATTTACAGACCCCAGCACATCAGGTTTTGCAAGTAAAAGGAAAAAAATCAAGCAAACGACACAGAAGAGATCTTCAGAGTTTCTGTTTTCACTGGAGACATTCAAGATGTAGCACAGTGAGAGGCAGCACCTTCACTTCCAACACCACTTGTGAGCATACAAACCTAGTTCTTTACTTCTATTTTTGTGTATTCTTAAATAAATTGAATTGTCATATAAATACAATTTCATTGGCATGCACAAACCAACCATCAACAAACGACACTAAAACAAATAGGTCGCCTGGTTTTAAGTTGTGAGGAACCTGACCTCTGAACTTCAGGCTCAGGCCATATGGACTGTCACTCCCATACAAACCCAAAACAAACTAGCCTAGCAACCGTGCAGAAGAAAAGGGGACAAAAAAGGATAATAATAATGATGATGAGAATGATAAAAAAAGCCTATTTTGCTTTTAGTCACAGTATGAAAGAAATAAAAGGGAGCAACGCTGAATTTCCTCAATACCCAACTTTTGATAACCAAATACTGCCTAGAGTCATGTTTAGTTTAAAGAGGCAAAGAACCCGAAACGACATCCAGGAGCATTTCCGATTTCAACACCGCACCGAAAAAGAACCTAACTGTCACGATACAGACGCCGAGCCCAACCGGCTCTCCCGGCGGACAACCAGCTCCGCGTTTGACTCCCGGCGCTCTATCCTTGCGTTTCCAGGGCAGAAGCCAAGGGCCCGCTCCAGGCCCGGTTCCAGCCGGCCTCCGCCGGGCCGCATCGTGCGGCAGCGGACGGCCCCCCTCCGGATCCGGCAGCCTCTTCTCTACCGGGCGGACGAGCAGCCACACGCGCCTTCCACTTCCCCATCGGGGGCAGNCTGTGCTTCGATCGGTCCTGGCGGTCCCTGCCCCGCTCCGGGGGGCCCTTGGCCCTGTCCCGGCCCCGCCTGTCCGGGCCCGGGCGGGGTTTGGGTCTGGCTAGGGAGAGTGAAGTCGGTGAACTCGAACTCGGAGCCCTGCGTGTCGGCACCGAGCAGCTCGGCCTCCTCAGTGTCCAGGAAAGTGAGGGTCTGCGAGCTGGGGCCATACGCCTCCACGCTCATGGTGGCAGCGGCGTGGAGAAACGGTTCTTCCCCAAAACCCCCTCCCTCCCCGTCCCGCGCTTCGAGCCCGAGCCGGCCGGACCTCACCTCAGGCAGCCCGGGCGCCGCGTTACGCGAGCGCCAGGATCCACCGCGCGCACCAGGCCGCGGCGCACCAACCGGCCCCCAACGAACCCCTGAGGGGCGGTCCCACGCGCGGCCGAAGCCAACGGACGGGTGGGAAACGGCCCCGAGGCGGCGAAGCGGGACAGCGCCCGGGGATGAGATCAACCCCCTAGGCGCTAGGCGAGCGGAACCGTCCGGCCGCTGCCTCCTCCGCTGCTGCCGCTGCCGCCTCGCGCCAGGCCAGGAGCGGTGACGCGGAGCGCACGGAGGACGCCGCCGACGCCAGCACGCCCCGTACGCGGGGGAGAGGTGACGTAGGACGCACACACCTGGGGAGGGCTCGGCGGAGACGGCGGGGAAAGGCGCGAAAGGACCTCGCAGGGCAACAGGCCACAAGGGGACAGAGGGGAAAGCGGGCGGGGGGCGGGAGGGGAAGAGCTACTAGACCAACAGACACCGCCCCGGGGAGGGGAGGGGCGGGGATTCCTCTT
Organism: Galbula dea; assembly: GCA_013399015.1. Lineage (NCBI taxonomy): Eukaryota > Metazoa > Chordata > Aves > Piciformes > Galbulidae > Galbula > Galbula dea. Next base: position 217,980 of record VWZX01000877.1, on the reverse strand, counting down.
GACTGACAGCTCTGTCGGCCAATGGGGCCTCGAGAGGAGGCGGGAAGGGAGGGGTGAGGTGGCGGCTCCTAGAGACGTGGAATCGTTAGGGTTGTAGAGATCTCTGAGGTCATAGAGGCCAAGCGATAACCGAACCCTACCAAATCGCCACTACGGGCCACATCTCCAGGGGTTTTGAACACTTCCAGGGATGGCGACTCCAGAACTGCCCTGGGCAGCCTGGGCCAAGGCTGAGATAACCATCTCAGTGTAGAATTGTGCCTCATATCCACTCTAATCCTCCTCTGGCACAACTTGAGGCTGTTTCCTCTTGTCCTGTTGCTCGTTCCTTGGCAGAAATACAGGAGGGCAAAGAAGAGCTAAAGAGAATAAATGAAGAGTCATCACTTCTGCATACAGACTGATTGATCTTTAGCTTTAAGCCTCTAGGCTGTACCAATAGTTTACCATAAATGTATCCTGATTCAGGGTTCAGGTTCAAGTAGCTTAACCCAACAAGCCACTGAAATCAAAAGGCAGAATGGCAAATTAATGATTGAGCTCTGCCTGTCACATCAGCTCCAGGATAACGTGGTGCCATCAAGAAAAGGCAGTGTATAGCCATACCTAAGCCCATCAGCGTTCCAAAGCAGTTTGGATGTTGAGACTGTTGGTGAAACACAACTGAATTAAAACCCACCAAAAGTCTGGTTGGAAAGCAGCCATGGATGAGCAAAACTGCTCCTTTCTTCAAACAAAGCCAAAACGAACTGTTTCGTACTTCAGAGAAGAGTGTAACTGTGAGAACATCTGAAATCCTCCTTGAGGAGGGATGTGAAATCGAAGAAGAAATCTACAAAAGCAGGCAGCCTGCTTCTGAACACTTACTTGTTAATAAACAGAATGTGCTTGCAACATTTGGCTGGTTTACAGAGTCCTCCAAAGGTTTGGAAACAGATCAAAGGGCTGCTGGGTTTCTCTCCCTGTCCCTTCCATAGTAAGAAAATCACAGTTGTTTGGAAAACTCACCCAAAAGATGCAGGTTCTCAGCTCAGGATACCATCAGAAGGTAGAGTTGGCTTCTGGAGGTGCCAGGGGTGGTTGGCCGCCTTGAGGGAGAGGATGGTGCTGCTGTCTGAGGTGCTGAAGCTGGAGAGATCCTGTGTGGGCTGCTCCCCTCTCACAGCAGGCAAAACCAGAGTCAGCTGGGTGTGGAAAGCCTGCAGTTCACTTTGAGAGAGAGTTAGGGAGTCACTAAGGTTGGGAAAGATCTCTAAGATCATTGAGTCCAACTGTTAACCTAACAGTGCCAGGTCACCTCTAAACCATGGCCCTCAGCACTGCATCTCCAGGGGCTTTGAATGCTTCCAGGGATGCTGACTCCACCACTGCCCTGGGCAGCCTGGGCCAATGCTTCACCGCTCTTGCAGGGAAGAAATTCTTCCTAATATCCAACCCAAACCTCTCCTGGCACAACTTGAGGCTGTTTCCTCTCATCCTGTCACTTGTTCCCTGGGAGAAGAGCCCAAGCCCCACCTGGCTCCAAGCTCCTCTCAGGGAGTTGCAGAGAGTGAGAAGGTCTCCCCTGAGCCTCCTCTTCTCCAGGCTAACCAAGCCCAGTTCCCTCAGCTGCAACTCACAACACTTGTACTTATATGTGTTGGTGAGGGAATCAAACTGGCCATCAGCTGTGGCCATTGCACTCCTGGTTACTGTGTTTAAACGTGGAGACTGCAGATAGTCTCTGCACAAACAGAGAAGCATGACTTGTGATGATACCTTTGATTTTCATTATATTATTGCTTAATTGCAGTTCATTGCCTGCTGGAATCTCTGTGGGCTCCTTTGGTACTCTCAAAGATGAAGATGGATGCAGGCATGCAGGCTCCACGACAAAGCTCCTAGGTGATATTTTTGTGTGTGTAAGCCATGTTTTGGGAACATTTTCCTTTTTAAATCTGGGCTAAGGCAGAGAAATGTCACTCTGACTCATGGGGTTTTGCTGTTGTGCATCCAAGATGAAATGTAAAAAGGAAACACTTGAGAAAATTAGTAGAGGCTCTGCAAAGGTTGCTGCTTTCCCATTTTTATCCAGAGTTGGAAGCTAGAATTCACAGGACATACTTAGGCATAAGAAGCTATCCCCAAGAACAACTGGGAGTGGGGGGGAGTTCATTTTTAAAAGGATGCTTTCTGCTTGCTGCCATGAGCTAAGAAGTTTAAGGTGATTATCTTGAAGAGGTGATAAGAAAGGTTCCTGATGATTACAAGAGTAAAACTGCTGCCTGCAGCAGCTTAGGTGCTGGTTAGAAAGAAGAAAGTCCTGACTCAAAATCCTTGGCTTTGCCAGAGGACTTTCCTTGAGGTTCATTGCAATTCCAAGCCACACTCGTGCTGGGATTTGATTCCATCCTCCACTCAGGACTGCTCGAGAGAGGCTGGAAACAAGCTGTGATGGAAAGCACTGAACTGATTGGTCTCTGCACACTCCAAGCCATGGAGATAGTGCTGGGAAGTGTCATGGTGACGTGAGGAGTTGAGAGCCAATCAAGGTGGCTGTGAGGAGTCTGCAATAGTGCCACAGCACTGGATTAAAATACTAAATAAATAAATAAAAGTGTATTTTTATCCTGGGATAAAACAATTTAGGTTAGGGGAGAGTGAGTGTGAAGCAGAGATCAGATGTTCCTGATGCTTCAGGGATGCTCAGCATTCCACACCTGCTGGTGGTGGATCTCTGGAGGCACTCCAGAGATCACAGCTAGTGCTGTGCTTAGCAATACACTGACAGAGCCTAGAACAATCAATGCAACCAGTAAACTGATTATTGCATATCAATCCCTTTACCTTCTGACCTCTTCTCTCACTTCACATCTGCATTTTAACATCTATTTCTTCTTTCTTTTTCTGTTTCATCTTCAGGCAGCTCAGACCATTTTTAAAGTTCTTCATTTCCTGCCTCTCTCTCTTTTTCCTTGCCTCTTCCCTAAAGCAAATCTTCACATACAAATCCCATTGCTTCCCTAGCCCAAGTGCTAGTGAAGAGAAGAACAAAGATGAGCTGTGGTTGGTTGGTTTCGAAACAAACCCAGTTCCCCTTTACACAACAACATTCCAATAAAAGGCTTTTTTCTTATTGGCAAAAATGCACCAAATCTGCAGCAACAAAGCAAACATTTGTGAGGGCTGAGGCTTTATTCCACTGCAGACTGTACAGTTCTGCTCAGGTACCACAAGAGGGACATAGAAGGAAAGCTAAAGCAGTGCTGGGGAAACACCATCCAAGAAACACCCTGACACAGGTCGAGAGCAACATGCATTATCCTTTTGTTTAGGAAGATCTGCTGGGCTCATAACATTCCTATAGCTTCCTGCATCCCAAATCATCTTTAAAAAGCTTTACAGACCTGCTTTGGCCAGACTCTGCTCAGTGGTGCCCAGGGCCAGGCCAAGGGGCACTGGGCACCAACTGGAAGCCAGGAGGTTCCAGCTGAGCAGGAGGAGAAAGGTGTTTGGTGTGAGGGTGTTGGAGCCCTGGCCCAGGCTTTGCAGAGAGGCTGTGGAGTCTCCTTGTGTGGAGAGATTGCCAAGGCAGCTGGAGGTGACCCTGGGCAAGCTGCTGTGGGTGACCCTGCTGGAGCAGGGGGCTTGGACTGGCTGATCCCCAGAGCTCCCATCCAGCCCCCACCATGCTGGGATTTGGTGACCTAAGAAAATGTGGTAATAAGTGCTAATAGCTAAAATGGATCTTTTCCCAGAAGTTCATCATCTTTCCTCAGCCTTTTTGCTCTTGGAATGTCTGTAGTTGTGTTGGGACAGGGACCAGTTGGGCTGGCTGTGGTTTTGTTCCATCTCTAGCTGTTGGACCAATAAATATTGCAGCATTTCAGAAGCATGTGGAGAAGGTCAGGGAGCTATTTTTGTTTAGTTAGTTTGCACAAATTAATGGCCAATGATGCAACTGTCCTAAGATCAGAGCTCTAGATGCCTTCCTGAAACAAGAGGACCATCAAATCCCCTGAAGGGTTTATTGGGCTCTTGTGGAATTAAGAAGCCCAGTCCTAATGTGCACTAGATTGAAGATAATGCAGTGTGTGTTTAAGGATGTGGCTATTAATCCCTAATGTCACTGAAGCTTTCCTGCCAGCCCTGGTGAGACAGAAGCATCACTACTTGGCCATGCTGCTGCTTGATGTGGTCTGAACAACAGTCCTGGGAGAAAAAGGGCTATTCTGAGGAAGTTTTGGAACAAAATAAAGCCTTTTTTGTTTGTTTGGGTTTTATTTCTCAGTTTATGGACTTCAGTCTTGGTGCTAATATCTCTAGGAGAGGTGTTTTGAGAGCAGATTGAAAGGTCTCTGTCAAGTGGTGTTAGAGTGAGTGTTCATTGTCAAAGAGCTCTTTAATGCACAGCTAAAAGCACATCAGAAAAGTGTTGTGGGGTAAATCAGAGATCATTAAGGTTGAAAAAGATCATCAAGTCCAATCATGAACTGAACACTGCCAGGTCACCACAAAACCACAGCCCTCAGCACCACATCTCCAGGGGTTTTGAACACTTCCAGGGATAGTGACTCCACCACTGCCCTGGGCAGCCTGGGCCAGGCCTTGACAACCCTTTTGGGGAAGAGATTTTCCCTAATACCCAACCTAAACCTCTCCTGGCACAGCTTGAGGCTGTTTCCTCTCATCCTGTCACTTGTTACCTGGGAGAAGAGACCAACTCCCACCTGGCTCCAGCCTCCTCTCAGGGAGCTGCAGAGAGTGAGAAGGTCTCCCCTGAGCCTCCTCTTCTCCAGGCTAACCAAGCCCAGTTCCCTCAGCTGCTCCTCACAACCCCTGTGCTCTAGACCCTTCCCCACCTTCCCTGCCCTTCTCTGGCCACACTCCAACACCTCAGTGTCCTCCTGGCAGTGAGGAGCCCAAAGCTGCCCCCAGGGTTCAAGGTGTGGCCTCCCCAGTGCTGAATGTAAGAATGTGTCTAAGGTGGCAAAAATCTAAGTGCTTGGATTTCAGGGATACAAGGAAAGTCATCTAGAAAGCTGACAGAAAAGGGCTATGATTATCTGTTATTATCAGGGGAACCTCAGTGCTTTTATCCTTCAGCAAACTGTGTCACCTCTCTGTTCCAGCTGATATCTCTGCAGGGGCAATTGTGCCTATAAAAAGTATTCCTGGAACAAGCCATGGGGAGGGAACTGAAACCAATGAAGGGAAAGAGGAGAAGATCTTGACACTTCTTCAGTGATCTGGAATGAAGAAGGTACTGAGATGAGTGACATAAAATGAAACTATGCTAGAAACCAGTTGTCTTTCACTGTCTAAGCTAAGTGGCTACTAAAAAGCTAATAAACTGTGAAAAGGTAACTTAAGATTAAAATACTACTGAAAACTACTTTCTTTTGGTATAAAATCTGAAATCCTCCCCTCTGAAAATGTATTAAAGCCTTTGGAAGCAGCTGAAGTGTGTGTTCCTCCTAAACAATGCCACGTTAGCACAAACCTGAGTTCAAGGAACTAATAATATAGGAGGGGGAAAAAAAATCTTTCTGAGCAGAGCTGCTGGCTTCCTGCAGGGTTTTTGGTTGCAAAAGTGCCATGGGAAGTGATCTGCTTCTCTTTAACTGGCCCCAGAAGCTAAAGATCCCTAGCAGATAGGTATAGCTCAAGAAAAACAATGGCTGGAATTGATGAATATATTCAAGGAGCTATTGGAGAGCCTCTGTTACCTATTAAATCTGCCTTGAGCAGGAGCTCTGGAGAGAGCTGACTTGGTCAAAACACTCAGCTTCTAAAGGGGCATCAAGGTTTCTTTAAATGGGATTTCTTCAGAGCAGATGTTGTTGTAGCTGAGCTTCCAAACCAATTCTGAAGCTCTTTTCTGACTACAAAGAGTGGAAACGTTTCTTTGTTTGAATTCCTGGCAGTTATCTGAAGCAGATGGAGCAGCAGTGAGGTTATTTCAGTCTAATGGAAAATCCAGGGCTTCCCAAAGAGCTTTGATGGGTGTTGGACTGCTGTTGCTCCCTCTGTCTTAGCAGGGAAAAGAGGAGAGTGGGGAATGTTCAGCTTGTCCCTGGTGGCTTATTTCCCTTCATCAAGACTTTGCAGTTTAGCAACACTTCCAAGGTGGTAACAGCTTCCTTTCATCTCAGAGCATTACTGCTTTAAGGACATGGGGTTAATTTGGGGAGAAGGTAGCAGGCACTGAGCTAAAGATGAGGTTGTTTTGGTAAAGAGGATCTTAAGAGGACAAATCCTTTGAAAACCAGTATTTCTGGAGTCCCATCCTGCCTTTTCCCTTCCTTTTGCTGTTGAAGGGAATAAGCTACTTGCATTCTCCACAGAGAAAGTAAATCCAAGTCAATCCTTCTTCCTGCTGGGGGAGAAGTCTGTTAATTTGGCACTTGTCTTCAAAATGGAATCATGCAAGGAAGCCAGTAATTAGGTGTGCTGCCCTTGGGGCTTTGCTGGGTGTAAGGATGTCTGCTCAGCTAGAGAATGTGGCTCCATGGCTTACAGCAGTGGGGCAGAGTCCTGCTGGATTAAACACCTGCATCCAAGAGGGTCCTTGTCCTGGACACATAAACCATTTAATTTGCTGGTCTTCAGCTCTCAAGAATTACTCTCTCTGACTTTTTCCTTTGGAAGTGAAACACAGAGCTGATTTTGGCTTGACATTGTGAGTTTGAAAGGCTCAGGAACAGAGTGTGAGACCTTTCCTGCAAGCAGCTCAGTGTAAGGCTAGCTCCTTTATTTCTTGCCTGAAAAAAACCCCAATAACCCAGATCTAGAATGGAGAGAGACCCAATTGTCCTGGTTTCCCTGGGATAGAACCCTAGCAAGACATGATCTACAAACCCTCAACTGTTTTCAGTCAGCAACGGGCTTTAAGCTGGGAGAGACAAAGGCAGGGAGGTGCCTGAGGTTGCTCTCAGGTGTATCCTACACCATAAATATCATGCTCCTGGTAAAGGGGGAGGCTTGCTGAGGGTGGAGGTCCTTCCTCCTCTGAAGGGTCACATCTGGAGGGGAATCTCTCCCCAGCCTGTTCCTGTGGACTCCTTCCCCTGTTTGTTCTTCCCTCTGTACCTCCACTGGGCTGAGGCTCACTTGGAAACTTGATGTTGGCATTAACATTAGTTCTGCTGCTTCCCTCCATCTGTTTCCATTTCAACCTGCATGTCTCTTCTCCTCTTCCTGGTCCTTCTTCTCAGCTTGAGAGGCATCACCAGGTGACAGAACAACTGCTATAGTTCAGCCCCAGCTACAGGCTAGCCACAGACACAGTCTGCTGGGTGTTGCAGTTGTTTTGCCATCATGCCATCAGGGAACCTTTATTTCTGATGGCTGTGGGTGAGTGCAGGGCAAGGAGAGGTTGGGTGCCTGAACCAGGCTGGTTTCAGGATGGAGAACCTTGCTTGAAGTGGAAAGAATGTTTTTCTTTGCAGCATGTTGTGGGTTTGAGGAGGAACCCAGCCAGTGCTGAACACAGGTCAATGGTTACAGTGCAGCTTTGTAATGCCTTCCCAGAAGTGGTGAGCTCCTTGGAAAGGGAGCCAGGCCACTAGTGGAATTTCATCAAGCAGCTTATGAAAAGATCCAGAGGCCAAGGGGGTCCCAGACTTTAACAGAGCTCCTGAGAGTCAACCTTTCAGTTGAGGCTCTTACTTGCTTCCTAACACAGTGGATTTGCCCCTGCTTGCTTGAGAGCAGGTTTCCCCCTGTCAGGTTGCTGTGGAGGAGGATTTAATGCAAGCCCTTTGCTGAGGGTTGTTGGTTTTCCTTTTCCCAGTAGCCTTCTCCTCAGCTGCTCAGCCAGGACAGAGGAGGAGTGCTTCTCTCATCCCAACCTGGTGGTGCTGGCTGCTGAGACTTCTTCAGACTGGCTGATTTAAGACCCCCCTGGCCAGCCTTGGGAGCAGCAGCACCCTGATGGCAACACCTCAGGACCTTCTCTGCCTTCTACCAGGCTTTCAGCAGCTTCTCCCAATTAACTCCCCAGCTAGCCTTTGCTTTTGGCTCCTCTATGTGCTACGTGAGGAGGCAGAGTTCTCACTCTGGATCCAGCCAGAGAAGAAATGGGGAGGTGCTGGAAGAGGTATGGAAAGCTGGTGAGATAAGGAGTCCTCCCATGCCATCACAGCCCAGCAGTTCTCAGGTGGTGCCACTGGAGACTGACCTTGCAGAAGCTGCTCCAGGTGAAGCCTGCTTGAATTCCTGGAGCCTGAGGAAGGCTCATGGCAGAGCTACAAACCCATGGAGGAGTCTGGAGACTGAGCTGGGGCTGGGTTTATTAAAAAGGTAATTCTTGGCCTTGATTTATGACCAAACAGAAGTTTTCAAACAGCTTCTCCAGTCTGCTCCAGAAATCCATGAGCCTTATGTCATATGGAGGAAACCCAGAAGACAGAGGATATTTTTCTGGGTTGATGTAGCTGTTAGCAAGTGTTATTAAGAAATTGAAATGTTGCTGCCCTAGATCCCTTGGCTTTTAGTTGAGTGATAGCATGAAAACAGCAAAAGGTGCTGCTGGAAGCTTGCTGGCAAGTGAGTGACATTCCCATCTTGGACAGGACACTGAGGCATCAGAGCCACCTTGCTGGCAGCAGAAGGGACTCTGCTGAAGAGGTGATTTCACAAAGGACATGAAGAATGATCCTTCTAAAGAGCCCTTGAGAAATGCTGTCATTTAAACAACAAAGTAATGCTAACCTTTGGGCAAGGAACTGCTTTGGATCCAGAGCAGCAGAGGGCCACTAGCCAAAGGCAAAAGGACTTCTCCAGCAGGAGAAGTTGCACAGAGTAATAAAGAGCTTGTGGAGAGTCCAAAGCATGCAAGATCATGGTGCAAAAGCCATAATGGAATAACCCTGAGGAGTGGCAGGATAAATAATCCAGCAGGGTGATTGATCTAGGAGGGTGAGGGAGGAAATGGAGGGGAGAAAGGTTTCTGTCAACTGCTCATCAGTCTGTGTCCTGAAGTCAGAAGCCAAATCTTGGGCTAACTGAAGCACTGGGACAGCCTGAAGGATTCCTGTGCCCCCTGACTGATCTTGAGCTGCTCTCTTGGGGCTCAGAACAAACCCAGTTGTAACCTGCAGCCACCTCCTTTACTGAAGAAGCAGAAAGGCTGGAAGGGAGCAAGGGACCTGAGCACCTGATGAGCAGCAGGAAACATCAACAAGATCATTTAAACCACAAATCTCTCTGTTTTTCCTTGATAGGATGCCCCATTATGGTGCTGCAAGGAGTCTGAAGTGATGGATCACTCTCAGATTAACCCTTTCCTACCAAGTAAACCTAGATTGAACCAAATTCCCAGTGCCTTCAGCTCTGAATAAGCTGAAGGCTTGGTCAGCTCTGGGGGAGGCTGCTCCTTTCTTTCTTCCTTCTTATACCTTTTGCTCCACCTTCTGCTGGAGGCCACCACAAGCCTCTGAAGAAACTAGACAGGGGAAGGGAGGGGTCACCTGCAGCATGAAATGGGAAAAGCTCCTCTTTTATGGGGAGATTTAGAAGTGGAATTTGAATCTCCCTAGAAACAACTTCTCTTCCCACTCCCAGATGGGACTTGAAGCCAGCAAATGATCTCAGGCTGTGAGATCAGATTTTGCTGAGTGTAGAGGGCTAGACATGTTCCTTACCCTTTCCAGAAGGTCTCCTTATCCAAGCCATGCATTGATATTGGATTTCCTTGGGAAGTATTGGCCTTCAGGGGTAGCCTTGTGCCTACAGCCTCCAAGTTTCAACACTGCCTCCTGCCCTGCCAGGAGAAAGTTGCTTCTGTCATTGCTGTTTATCCACCTGAGGCCTGGGGTTCTTGGAATTGTCTCTGCTTTCCTGGAAGAAGGGCTGGAGGGTCTAATGGCTTGTGCAGAAGGCATTCAAAGACTGCAGAGAGGTCCAGGAGGGACCAGGCAGCTGGAGTTGAGGGATTGCTCTTGGATTCCACTCTCATGACAGGTACTTCTCTGGCCCTCAGTTGTCTCAGCAACTGGATGTTGCTTCCACCCCCAACGTGTTTTGGCTTGAGGAAAGGTCGATGGAAGAAGTGGACTGCTCTGCTGGCCAAAAGCAGTTGGCCTTTCTTGAAGGACAGATTGCAAAACTAGAGGAGCAAACTTCTAGTGTCCCTGTGGGATTCAAATGAGTGACTCTGGGAGCAGCAGGGGCAGGCTGAAGAGGTGCCCTTGCCACCTGTGGGTGGAAGAGCAGCTTGGATGAAGCAAGGACTCTTCACACAGACCCCAGGACTGAAAAAGAATGGGTAAAAGATTAGATTTGCTTTTGTGGCTGGGCTTTTTTTCCAGCTTTTGGGTGGGGTCAGAAGAAGGAATTGCCAGAAATCACCAGAGCCAGCTCATTCCTCCCAGAGTGTGGCTCTGGGCTTTTCTTGAGAACTCCAGAGGTTTGGGGTTGGTCTCCAGAGTCCATCTTTCTGGAGAACTTCCCACCACTTTGAAGCCTTTGGTCCAAGCCATTTTTTCCATTGCTCTAGAGGTGAAAAAAACCCAAACCCCAGCCCATAGTCTGGATGATGTTGATTTTTCCTCTGAGTTACTAAGTGATCTACAAAGCAGCACAAGTGTTGGATCGAGCAACTCATCCTGAATGTCTCAAAGCTTCTGACAAGAGACTGTGCACATGGAAGGAGGTGGGTGATAAGCAGAGCTGACAGCTTGTGTGCCAGCAACAGCAAGTGTTCAGTAGCTGAGGGCTGCTTTGTTCCTCCAAAGTCTGGAGAAAGCACTGGGCAGGATTCTGACCTCGTGCTCCCAGCATCCCAGCATCATTCAGGACAAGAGGGAACAAGCTGGAACCCAGGTAGTTCCATCTTGAACACGAGGCTGGCTGGGGCTCTGGGCAACCTGATCCAGTGGGAGGTGTCCCTGGCAGGCAGGGGGGTTGGAACTAGGTGACCTTGAAGGTCCCTTCCAGCTCTGACAGCTCTAGGATTCTATAAGGAGAAGCTTCTTGACTTTGAGGGTGGTGGAGCACTGGCCCAGACTCTCTAGGGAGGTGTGGTGGAGTCTCCATCTCTGGTGACATGCAGGACATCCCAGCTGGATGCCATCCTGTGCAGCCTGCTCTAGGAGAGCCTCCTCTGACAGGAGGATTGGACTAGATGATCTCCAGAGCTCCTTCCAGCCCCTCAGATTCTGTGCCCATGACCCCCAGAGGCAGTGCAGATGTAGAGAGTGATCTGTCCTTCATCTCTCCTTCCACACAAGGACCTCTGCTTTGCAGAGGGAAGAGGTTGTCTCCTGACAGCCAGCCACACTTCTCCAGAGCACCTCAACAGTGCTCTTTGGATCACTGGTGTCCTGAGAAGACCTGAGTGCTTGGTGCTGCTTTTGCTTCTTCTCCAGCTGTTAAATCACACTGGGTATCCTCCTGCTGGGTTTTGGGGTGGGTTTGTGGGTGGTTGTTTTTATTAGGTGGGGATTTTTGGTGTTATTTTTAATGTTAGCAGTGAAGCTAACAGCTCTGGAGAAGTTATGTGAGAAAGAGCAAACAGGAAGGAAAAAGAATGTCCTCTGCAGGCAGAGAGAGAGGAAATGTCCAGAGCAAGGTCATTAATCTTCAATCAGCTTCTGAAACAGCCACAGCTCCTTGCTGCCTGTGTCCAGGAGAGCTGGACAGGTTTGGTCAGTAGAACTGCTGGCCTGGAAAATTTCATGATGTTCCCTTGAGATGGCCAGAGAAAGGAGAGCTTTGTGGTCTGTTAGCAGCCCTGCTGCTGCCTGTTGGGAAAGGTGACTCCATGCTCCTGCCTGCTCCATCCTGCTGAGGCAGAATCACTGGGTGTTTGTGTCAGGTGGTGATTGTCTTCCATCAAGCTTTGCTGCTGCTCTGTACATTAGTTAACTAACAGCTGAACTTTCTTAGCTCAGGACTGCAAACAGCTCAGGTTCAAGTCTCCTCTGTTCATTTTGTGTTGTAGCAGCAGATGAAATCAGTATTTGTACATAATGGAGCTGCAACAATCCCTCATGTTTTGCAACCTTCTGAAAGTAGCTTTTGTGTTTTGTCTGGAAGCAGAAGGCAGAAAGGACAGGGCTGAAGCTTCTGCTGGCAGCTGGGCCCCAAATTCAGGGTCCAACCCTTCCCATGGTGTGTGGCTTTGGAATCTGCAAACCTCAGACAGCAGCATGCAGAAGAAGCACAAGCTGAGAACCTGTGCTGTGAAGTTCTGCTGCATTGGGCTTGACACTGATCTGCTCCTGAGGGAAAGGTGTTGGCTTGGTTGAACTTTAGTTCACCACAACAGCTCATGTATCTTCTGGGCCAGAAATAGCTCCTCTATTGTGACAGGTAACAGAGATCATCCCAGAATCCCTGAACCCCAGCATGGAGAGGGCTGGAAGGGAGCTCTGGGGATCAGCCAGCCCAACCCCCCTGCTCCAGCAGGGGCACCCACAGCAGCTTGCCCAGGGTCACCTCCAGCTGCCTTGGCAATCTCTCCACACAAGGAGACTCCACAGCCTCTCTGCAAAGCCTGGGCCAGGGCTCCAACACCCTCACACCAAACAAGCTTCTCCTCCTGCTCAGAGGGAACCTCCTGGCTTCCAGTTGGTGCCCAGTGCCCCTTGGCCTGGCTCTGGGCACCACTGAGCAGAGTCTGGCCCCAGCCTCTGGCCTCCAGCCTTCAGCTCTTGCTCAGCATTGAGCAGCTCCCCTCTGGGGCTGCTCTCCTCCAGGCTAAGGAGAATGGAAACACAAGTTTTCAGCTACCTAGTGCCAGTTCTCAGCAGATCTGCTCTGGAGCCCATGGGGAGTAAGAACAGGAGCAATAATCTGAAGCAGCATCCCTTGGAACCCTTCCCCACCAGCAGGGATGTGGAGTGCTGGGAAGCTGTCTGAGGTGGCTCTGGAGTCTCCATTGCTGGAGGCATGATGAGAAGTCTTTGAGCAGATGCTGTGGGTGCTATTGATCCTGCAGTGGGAGGAGGAGAAGGAGGAGATGAGTTCTGAAAGCTTTGAGATCATTTGGTTTCTTCTGCCCATGACTATGTGAGACATTGTCAGACACTCTGCACAGCAGCTCCCAGGGTGTAGGTGTTTTTCACTTATTTTTAGACCTTGACCTTCCAAGACTGAAAAATAACTTTTTCCTTCTGACTTTTGTCCTTCATTTGGCAAAGGTTAGTGAAAAACAGAGAGATGGAAAATATTTCAACTTGCAACTCCTAGGAGCTTTTCTTTGTGGTGTTTGTTTGTGAGCTGCTTTCATTTGGGATGTCAGCTCCAGGCAGAGAAGGAGGTGCCAGGTGCCTACCCTGGCACTGCCCAACCTCTTCTCTGGAGCCCAAATAAACATCATCTGCTCCTCATTTTATGATTATTAATAGTTATTATTATTTTTTAATCAGTAATGGTTAAAAAATGCCATTGCCAAACCTGGAAGGTGTTTAACCACCCATCAGATAGCTCAGTGACTTTTGAGTTGTCCTTTCCAACAGCCACAGGTACCTAGAGATAACCAAGCCATCATCAAACACTTTCTGCTCTGCTGCTTGGTGTTCCAGCTCTGTTGGTGACTTACAAGGGGTTGTAGCCCTTAGGTCTGGCTGTGGAAAGGTAGAAGAGGAGTCCAAGGAAAGTGAAGTAGGAATGAGCTGAGCCTGTGGAGACACCATCTCTTGTTTGACTCAAGCAAGCTCTGTAGGATCTGGCTCCACTTGCACTTGGGGTTATTTGCTGCTGGCAGGGACTAGAAATGAGCCCAGAAACTGCTGCAGACCAAGGAGAAATGGCTTTGGGTGTCTAGAAGGATGAGGATGGACTTGCAGATTGGCCACATCAGCCAAGTCCTCTTCTTCTCTGCCCTCTGAAGAGATCCAGGTTCTGTGTGTTGATGTTTTAAATGCTTTCGTGACCTGCAGCTCCTCTGAGAATACAAAGATGTTCTTCAGAAAGGAGGGTTTCAGCCTGCAGCTCCTCTGATAAGATAAAGATGTTCTTCAGAAGGGAGGGTTGCAGCCTGCAACTCCCCTGAGACCATAAAGATGTTCTTCAGAAGGGAGGGTTGCAGCTTTTTGCCCTTTGCAGTGATTCCAGGAGCTTGGGAGGACTTCACCCCTTGGGTTTCTCCATCCCCAAGGAAAAGCAAAGGAACACAGCTAACTCCTCTGCAGTAAGGTTTGGATACATGAATTTGGATTCCACACCAGGCAGCCCAGGTCACATAAGTGCCTTTCAGATACAAGGGGATCAGCTGCTGGAGTTCAGAGAACTGCTGACCTCCTTACAGAGGAAGGAGACCTCTTCTTGATGGTCTTCAGGAGCTCTTCCTGGGGACAAAAATGCTGCTCCCTCACAGCTGGGGGTCACCTTGCCCTGCATGCTCTCCAAACTGGGGGTTTGCTGCTCAGCCCAATCTCTCTCCTCAGAACCAGAGGCTTGTCTGGAGCCTGGGGGCTCAGGAGCACAGAAGTATCCAGTTAGCTGAGCCTGAACTCTTCAGCATCTTCTTAATTAGGTGCCTGATGACTTGGAGGTTTTCCTCTGGTGTTTGGGGTGGTTTATTACCATCCTTATTATTTGATGGGGTTTGTTTGGGTTTATGTCCTGCTATCACTAAAGAATTGCTTAGCCAAAAGCTTCACTGCTGCTCCTGTGTCTTTTCTTTGCCTTGTGTGGAACAGTTCCTTCTCCCTTCTCATTCCTTCTTGGTTGTAGCTCTAGGATTTGGGGTTTCTTATCCCTCTGGGAGGCCAGACAAAGCCAACCTGAGGATGATGTCATTTGTTTCCAAGGTGACCTCACAAGTGACCTTTGTCTGCTCTTCATTCCATGGGAGCTGCACCTCCTTCCTTCTGGAGTTTTATGACTTCTCCCTGCTTGGAAAAGCAAAACAACAACCAAATTTGGTCTGAACAGCTGGCAAGAGACTTCCTTTATTAATGACCTTTATTAATGAGGCTTCTGTTGGGGTGATGTGGGTTTCCCCTCCCACAGCAGGTACTAAAGGGTCCCTTGAGTGCCCCTCTCACCTCCTGACAGCAACAGCATCCAACACAACCTGCAGGGACACCAACCATCACTGGCTCAGGTGAAAGACTTGGCCTTTAGGGGTGGGAGGGTGAAAGTTCATTTTCATTCCCTCTCCATTAGCTGCTATAAACCAGAAATCATGACCAGTATTTCCCTGCCCATCAGGGGGACAGCAATAGATTTTTCTCTCCAATATTCAGTTGCCAGGGGTTTGATTTGTTTGGAAGGACCCAGAATTGGGAGACTCAGTTGATTTTCCTGGGGGCTGACAACAAGAAGCCACTTGCTGTGGGTGACAGAAGATGTCCTGACTGCAAGAGAAGCAGAACCACACAGATGCCACCTGAGGAACAGAGGCAAATTCACTTTATTTTGCATCCCTGTATTGCTGGGTGCAAGAAAATGTCCAATCTCTCTGCTTGCAGCATTCCTGGGGTCTAAGATGAGGTCTATTGAGGTGCTTCCTTTAATAACCAGGCCTACCAGTGCCTGCAGAACACCCAGATACCTTCAAGAATCATGCACAGACACAGGGATGGGAAGTTTCTTTCCTGAACAGGGGAGGTCTGAGGTTAAAATGAGGGGAAAAATCCCCTGTTTGTCTAAGTCCCCAAGGATTCTGCTGCTCTAGCCCTTGAAAGACTGAGCTACTGTTTCCTGGGGCTTCCCTGGCTGTGTCCTCAGGGGTGTTGTGTGATCAGCACAGCCACAGACTGCACAACCAAGCAGTGGGAATGTGGGATCCAGAACTTCACAGCTCTTCAGACTAACTTTTTTTCCTTTGCTGGTTCTTTTACAGATCACAGTTTCACTGGCAGTTTCCCTGAGGTAGGAGCTTTCAGGTTTTCTTTGGGCAGAGGTTTTTTGGCTGCTCTGAGTGGGTTTCTCAATCTGCTCTGTGTCTTCTGGTGGAAAGTGCTGGGGAGACTGATGGAAAATGTTGGGTTGGGGCTGGTTCCTTCACAGACAAGAAGCAGCACAATCTCCTTCCTCAGGCTCTCACCTCACTGCATCCTTCCTCTAGACAGCCCTGGGTGAGGGGGGGAACAAAGCCATCAGCCTCTAAGGGCTTTCTATTTGCCCAGTCCCTCTCCAAAACAGGATGGGTTTAGCTCCTTTTTGGAGCTGGAGGATGAGTCAGTATTTCTGCCCCAAGTATGAGTGGGGAACCTCTCTTCTGGGAGTCTGAAGAGCCCTTTCTGGAGCTCCAGTGAAGTCCTAGAGGTCTCAGAGCTTTTGGGATCCAGTGAGCAGCTTTAGCAGGAAACTCTGTAAGGGCTGGGGCTGTGATTCATCTGCCTCTCCTGTGGCCATGAGGAAGAAATAAAAACCCCATCCAAAAATAAAAAGAATCCATTCAATTCTGGAATTTTCTGACCTATTTTGGTGCAAGCTCTGGTCTGAAAACAAGAAAGGAGGAGGAAAAAAAAAAAAAAAAGAGCTCCTGCATCTCCTCTGCTGATGAGTTTCTCATATTGTTTACTTTTGTGATGTTCTCTGAGGAGCAGCAGCCAGAGATGACGTCCACCCCTCAGCCAGCATCAGAGAACTTCAGAGGAAGGAATGCAGCTTCATAAATAGCAAAGCCCAGGCACTAATGGGGAGCAGAGGCAAACCTGCAGGCTCACAGTTCCTGGGGAGAGGAGCTCCTCCGTCCACACTGCCTGCAGGCTCCAGGATGACTTCAGCTCCAGCCTTGCTTCTCCTCCTCTGCCTCTCTTGCCCTTTCTCCTCAGCCCAGCAGAGAAGAATAGGTAAGTCA
Organism: Galbula dea; assembly: GCA_013399015.1. Taxonomy (NCBI): domain Eukaryota; kingdom Metazoa; phylum Chordata; class Aves; order Piciformes; family Galbulidae; genus Galbula; species Galbula dea. The sequence continues at coordinate 201,239 of VWZX01000877.1, read as the reverse complement.
AGGATCATTCTCTCTCTCGAGTTGCTGGGCTCATTGGCTTTCTAGACTCCTGTGGAACTTGGGCTTAGGGGGGGGAAGGAATCAGGAGGAAGATTCCCATCCCAGCTGAAGCCTCAAAGCAATCTTCAGGGGCTTTGGAATTTCAGAGGAAGCTGTGGAAATGTTCAGTGTTTTGGGTTTGTTTTTTTTTTTTCCCCCCTCAGTGAAGTGTTTTAAAGAAAAATATTGATTCTAGGGCAGCTGGAAATGTGCTTGTGTTTTGCCAGGAGCTGCCAGAGACACTTCCCATTCACCTGCATTTTGCATGGGATTTAAGTTAAAACAAAAGCCCCAAAGCAGGTGACAGAGAAAGTTCTGCAGCAGGATCCTTGGGTATCCTCTCAGCTTCTGCAGGCAGAGCTCAGGGGAGCTCTGACTTCTAGGAACCAAGAACATACTCAGTGCCTTCCAAAGGTTTCCCTTCTCTGAAGAGCCTGTTAGGGGAATGCTCAGCCCCAGGAGGCTCTGTGAGATCTGACAGATCCAACTGGGCACCAGAGACTCAGATGCCTGCTTGTGGAGACAGAATGAGTCCATGGAGAAGGATGGAGAGGGAAGGATATGTCTGCAAGTGCCTAGATTTCCTCTGGAAATGGCTTCTGAGTGCTTGAATCATGATTGTGAATTTGAATATGAAAAGAAAACCCAAAATACCAACCCAAACTGGTCTTTTAAATTACATCCTGCTAGTAGGGATAGCAAATTCTTCCCAGGAGTAACAGGAGCTGCCTGGAGCCTTCCTGCAGAGCTTATCCAAACCCTCTGTTTGAAGTTAGAAGCTATCTGCAAGCTCCTTGTTTCAATAAAATAAGAAATGTCATTTTTATTCAGCCTTTCTGTCTTGGAATGTCACATTTGTGACCTTTGGAATTTAGTTCCCAACCCAAAATGTGTTGAAGAGGTGACAAATCTTCCTGAAGCTCTCTTGGTTCTCTGCAGGGAAGACCCAGGAGGTTTTCATGCTCCTTGGTCAGCTGAGAAAGCTGAAGTTGGGCTAGGTCAGGAGCTTTGGGCTCACATCCTGCCCTGGGCACTGGCAGATTCTTCCTGCTCAAGGAGACAGACCTCTAACTGCAGCTGGTTCTGCCCAGAACACAGAGATCTGGTTGTTTGGAGCAGATGTGGCTGCTTCTCCCTTCATGGAGCTTTGCTTCCACTGCAGGCAGGGTCCTGCTGGAGGAGCAATTCAATCAGGAAAGACAGTAGAGCAGTGAGGTTCTACTGGACAGGCTGAGAGAGCTGGGGTTGCTCAGTCTGGAGAGGAGAAGGCTCCCAGGAGACCTTCTGGTGGCCTTCCAGGATCTGAAGGGGGCTGCAAGAAAGCTGGGGAGGGACTTTGGAGGATGTCAGGTAGTGACAGGACTAGGGGGAAGGGATGCAAACTAGAGGAGGGGACATTTAGATTGCATCTGAGGAGGAAGTTCTTCACTCTTAGGGTGGGGGGACACTGGCACAGGTTGCCCAGAGAGGCTGTGGAAGCTCCATCCCTGGAAGCTTTGAAGGCCAGGCTGGCTGGGGCTGTGGGCAAGCTGCTCTAGTGGGAGGTGTCCCTGGCAGGCAGGGGGCTGGGACTAGAGGATCTGTAAGCTCCCTTCCAGCTCTTCCAGCTCTAGGATTCTTCCTGAACAAAACTGGAGCACAGACTAGACTTGTAGTGGGTCTCAAAGGATGAGGCCAGCCTAGAACCTAGCAGCTGGGAGGGAAAAGTCCTGTTAATCTGCCCTAGATGACCTTGGCAAGTGGCTGCTAGCCCCTGTGCAGCAGAGCTTAAGCAGGATTTGGCAGTGTTGCATGGATGAGCAGGTTCCCTTTGTGCCCCAAAGCCACTCCACAGCAGTTTGAAACTGCCTCTCCCCAAAACCAACCTATCTCCAGCCAGAAAAAAGCCAAACCCAAAGCCTCTGTACCTCCAGAACAGGCAAGGCAAGAGCTGATGTGCTGCTTTTCCACGTTCAGAGCTTGGCAGCAGGTTTGGGACAGACTCAGCAAAGAGCTTTCTTCTCCTGGTGCCCTGCACAGCAGCTTCCCCAGCACTGCAGGATTCATCTGCTGCTTTTGGCAAGCAAACCCTTCCTATGTGTGAACAGCAGGGACCATGCCAAGGCAGGAGCCACCCCAACTGCCAGCCTGCCAGGACCTTTGGGTTGCTGCTCCCTACCTGCCAGGCATGGCTGATGTTCAGTGTCTGCAGTGCCCAGAGCAAATCCCCACCCCGTGGACAAATGCCCATCAATTCCAGCAAGCTTCTGGTTAGGAGCTGGCAGAGGCTGGTGGGCAGGAGCCTGCAGCTTTCATCTTAAGCTGAGGTTAATACCAGCAGTTTATGACTTTATCATCACTGCTGATAACTTCCTCAGCAGAGAGGAAGGAGGGGCAGGAGCTGCTCTCTTCTCTCTGCTGACCAGTGACTGGTGACAGGACCCAGGGCAGTGGCATGAAGCTGTGCCAGGGGAGGGGCAGGGTAGATCCCAGGCAAAGGTTCTTCACCCAGAGGGTGCTGGAGCATTGGCCCAGGCTCCCCAGGGCTGCAGTCCCAGCACCAAGCCTGACAGAACTCCAGCAGCATCTGGCCACTGCTCTCAGACACATAGGGTGATTTTGGGGGTGTCCTGTGCAGAGACAGGAGCTGGACTCCATGCTCCTGGTGGCTCCCTTCCAGCTCAGGAGATTCTGTGTGATTCTGTTCGTCCTGCTAATGGCTTTTCTGTGTTTCTTTCCCCAACCCTTTTGGTGTTTTTTAGGAGGTGAAGTTGGGCCAGAGATGCTGGAAGAGATGAGAGAAACTAACCGTGTGCTGATGGAAGTTCGAGACTTGCTGAAGCAGCAGGTAGGGGAGGGAGGGAACCCTGACTCCTGCTGCTCTGCACAGGGGAGAGCTCTGAATCCTCTGCCCCAGCTGCTGAGTGCTCGGGGGGGGCTGCTGCTGCTTCCCTTAGGTGAAAGGAGCACTGGATTTATCCTGCAAGCCAGAACCAAGAGGTGTTCTCACACCCAGACCTGCAACCTGAGAGGAGCTCCAAATCCTGCTGGTTTGAAGCAAGTCTGCTGAAAACCAGCAAAGGTGGGTGAGGAACTCTCAGAACAGAGACACACACACACACAGACCCCCCTGGGTATACAACCAGCTGGAAAAAAGAGTCAGTTTTTCCTTGGTTTTGTGGCCTCATTAAATCAGGAGAGGCCAAACTTGGAAGATGGAGCAAACCTTTCAGCCATCTCTGAGGGTCCTGGAGGGGGAAGTCATCTGGAGCCTAAACAGGCTCTGTATTCACTCTTTCCTCTTGTTCTTTTAATCCTAAGCCTTCCTGGCTCCAGCAGTTTCTTAGGGGAATTTGGAACTTCTTGGGTGCTTAGATCTTTTCCCATTTTAAGGAGGAGCTGGTGGTTTGTCTGGTCACCTCTCTTTTCAGCCCAGAAAAAGGTTCCATTCTCCCTCTCTCCACTCTGGGAGCAGAGGGCAGCAGCCTCTGCCTGCCAGCTCCCTGGAATGGCAGCCAGGTCTCTGTGCCAGTGCAAACTGGGCAGCCTCTGCTCTGCAAAAACATCTGCTGCATTGAGTCCCTCTCACATTTCAGGCTGCTGCATAAATACCCAGTGTTTACTAGGAATCAGGTCAGACATGGCTCCTGGCAGCCTCCAGCAAGCATTTCCAGTCTTCCCTTCCAGGTTAGCACTGCTTCTCCATGCAGCATTTTTTGATTGTTCTTTCTCTTGCCACCTACATTTTATTTTGGTTTATATTTTGTATTTATTCTCTATTTTTTCTTTTATCCATGGCCTTTCTCTTATCAGTGCTTTCAGGAAAACTCTTCCTCACCAGACCAACTTGCACACCCAGCTACAGAGCCAAGGTGGCACTTCAGGACTTCTTCATCTGTCCAAAGAGTTCCTAAAACTTATTCTTTCTCCTTGCTTCAGCATCTTGGGGTGCTGGCAAGAAGGATGGCAAAAGGCACAACACTAAAAGGCCAGATCTCCTCTCCTGAGCCAAAGGCTGCAGGGTTCTTGCCACCAAGGAGCCCCTGATGTCCCTCAGCAGTGCCCCCAGCTCACTGCTCAGTCACCCCCTGCTAGGGGACATGTCCTGGGGGAGCTGGCTTAGATTTATCTCTGCATTAACTCTTCCAAATGCAGCACCCCAGGCTGGGTTGAGAGAAGAGAGAATCTCACATGGCATGAAAGCTTCCTCTCAGAGCTGGGAGCTGGCAGAGAGACCTGAGGAGAAGCTTTTGTCAAAGTCAAAGGGCTTCATCCTGGCAACAAAGCCCCCAGGGGGGGGAAGGGTGCCTGTGGGCATCAGCTGTAGTCAGCCAGGAAGGTTTCAGCAGGGAAGAAGTCTGCTGGGTTTGCTGTCTGAGATGCTAAAGGGTCACAGAAACCTTAGCTTGAGGCTGAGATGCTTACCTGTGCCTGTCCCAAATTCCTTCCCTTCCCCAAAGGAACTGAATCACAGATTATCCCTTAATTGAAGCAAGCTTGAAGGAAAAAGAGCCTAGAGGAGATCAGAGGAGTCTGGAGGGAGGAGCTTTCAGGAACAGCTTGGAAATGTCCTCCCAGGAAGGGCATTAAGGCCAAGGAATGGCATAAGCAATGTCTGGGATTATTCATCTAGCTGCAGAAATAGCTCAGGGGGGAAGCTCCTCCTGACTTGCCTGGCCTGCAGATGAAGCAGACCTCTCCAGGGCTGCCAGCTCAGCACCTGCTGGAGTGGAAGACCCAAATCAAGTGCATTTCTCTTTCTCCAAACCACTTCTTTCTGTCTATTCAAGTCAAGTGCTTCCTGCAGCTGCCATAGACTGGAAGGCTCAAGTTAGCCTGTAGAAAGCCTAGAGCAGGGCAGAGAAGTCACCTCAGCTCCCAGCAGAGACTCTGGGGGGAGAGCTGAGCTGTTTGCCAGCAGCTGTGCAGCCCCAGGCACTGTCTCTCCCGGCAGAGGGGCTGTTGGGTTGGGTGGGAGCAGAGCTCAGCCTTTGGCTAAGGGAAGGTTCTTGTTTCCTTCTAGATCAAGGAGATAACATTCCTGAAGAACACAGTCATGGAGTGTGATGCCTGTGGTGAGTTACTGAGCTCTGTCTTCAACTGCCTCCTCCAGGAGTCCAACCAGGGAGGAAAATGCTACCTGTCCCCACCTGTCCATGGGAAATACCTTGTTTCACATTATCCCAAGTGTCACATGGCAACACTCAATATTCCTGGTGCTTTCCTTTCCCCAGCTGCATCCTGGGTGCATGGAGCAGTGTTCCATGCTCTTCTCATGGTTCAATGGTAGCTGAGGCTATCATCCTTTCCCTGAGCATGGGATGCCTTAAAATAAACCCCAAAAACCTTATCTTGCACAAACCCAGCATTTGCTTCCTTCTGCTAGCTCTGAAGTAAGCTTTGGGAGCAGGTTTGTGACCATGCTGAACTTCCTCAGGAGAGCTGCATTCTGCTGCCCAACCACATCTGATGTTAGAACATCTGCTGGTAGATCTGCCCAGCCCTCAGCTGATGTTAGGATTGCCTGGGAATGGCCACTGGGTGTCCTGTGGGATCTAGCTGGCTCCTCCTGAGCTGCAAGTGGAAGAGAACATCACCCCCGAGAGGCACTGCTCTGCCAGTCCTCCCACCCTGCTGCTGCCACCAGCCAAGAGCTTGTTTCCTGAGCTTTCAGGGAACAGGGAGATCATTTTTCCTCTAGAAATGGTGCCCTTTGCTCCCCAGTAAATGCATTTTTTTCTCCCTAGACTGGGACTTGCTTCCAGTATATCAGGTTCCCAGCACACGTGGTTCTTGGAGCTGCTCTGTTAGTCACCAGCATGCTGCAGCCACAAACCATTCTCCACTGGGAGACCTTGGCTGGAGAAGAGATTAGCCAAAGCCCCTGGGACCTGCTCTTACTGAAATACCTTTATTGACAGCAGCTGGTTTCATCATTTGCTCCTACAACTGTCCTGAGCTTGCTCTCTCTTACTTGATTTCTTCCTTCCCCACTTTGCTGTTCCACTTTTATCTCCTTTTCTCTCCTCACTGTGGGGCTGGAGCCTCCTGCAGTCATGAGCTGCCCAAGGTGACTCAGAGCAGTTGCCTGCTTCTCTCCTTCTTACTCAGAGAGAGAAGCATGCTGAGAGGAAGCCTTGTTTTGAGTGAAGATTTGGCTGCTGCTGCTGGGAGTGATGAGGTTTGGGTTGGTTCAGGGTTTTGGTGAGTTTTATCTGGGGCTTTTAAGCTGGAGAAAGGAGCCCAAAGTGCCCTTGTCACTTAGGATAGTGAGTGTGGGAGACCTGTGACAATCCTAGCTCCTGGGGAAGTTTGTTCACAGCCTTGAGTGGAGTTCTCTGCCCCACAGAGGTGGGTTTTGCCAGTCCTCTTCTGCTGTGCAGCAGGTCAGGAGGATAAGGACAAAAACCTAGCATTTGGCCAAAACCTTCCCTTCATGTTGGTGTGCAGAGGTCTGGGGACAGGCTTGGTGTGCTCAGAGTGCTTCTGACTAGGGCTGAGGGGACATTGGATGTGGCTTAGAATTTCCTAGCCACCACCCACAGCTCCTCATGCTTACCCAGACCATCCTCCTAGAGTCATGATGGTTGGAAAAGACCTCTGAGGTCCTGGAGACCAACCATCCCCTACCATGCTCACCACTAAACCCTGTCCCCAGGCTTGCTGTATTCCAGCCTGGAAGGGAGGAATTTCTGCAGCCCAGGTGGATTTCTCATCTGCCAGGGTGCAGGGAGAGGTTTCCTAGCCCCATGGAGATAACAGGTAGCACTTGCATGACCTCATGGCCCCAGAGCCTGATGTGAGCCTGATGCCAGTGTGTTCCTGCTACCAACCCAGCTGACCTGGTTCACATGCCTGCCTTCTAGAGCAGAGATTTTGGCTGCCAGCCCTCCACAGTGCTTCCCAGGTGTAAGCCTGTTCTGTGTGGGTTGGACTCTAGCCAGGTGCCTGAGCTCAAACCCAGGGAGGTGTAGTTGTGGAGGAGCCACAAGAAGAACTGATCCCTGTGGAACTCCAAAAGCAAAGGCACTACAGCAACAAGGAGAGCAGGGAGCTGAGCCTCTGGGGTTTTCTTATCGATTCTGTTGTCTCCTCTGACTCAGAAATGTGTCCAACTGCTGCTCCTGGCTTTATTGGGCTCCATTTACAAACAGAGCTCCAGCTGCTCGACCCTCAGAGGGACGTGAGGAAATGTCCCATGCCTGAAGTGGGCACTGGGTAGCGTGTGGCAGTGGCAGCTCTGCTCTAAGGAGCCCTCTTTGTCCTCCAGGCATGCACACCGAGGCCACAGGTCCTGTGATCACCGTGACTCAGTTTAACAGATGCCTTCCCAACCCCTGCTTCCCAGGAGTGGCCTGCACTGAGACCAGGACTGGCTTCCTCTGTGGCCCTTGTCCCCCAGGCTACTCAGGCAACGGCTCCCAGTGCACAGACATCAACGAGGTAAAAACCATCTAGGAGAGGCTGAAGGTTCCCAAACTGCCTCTTTTTTTCCCCCTTTTGAACTGGGAGCATTGGAGGTTTGTCCTGTGGTTAGAAAGGGAAACCTGGCAGTCTCCTAGTGATTCCCCTGGGAGCTGAAGATGGACAGGAACATGGTCCTCCTGGAGGGAAGGCTGGAGCTCAGCATCCCTGAAGCTCTGTTCCCTCTAGGGTTTCTCCCTAGCATTTCTTTCTGAGAGACACACAGGCTGAAAGAAAATCAATCTTTTGGTTTGCACCACACAGGAAGGTGAGTTTGGAAAAGTAGAACAATCTCTTTTGCTCTCCCAGTCTAGTGGCTGGTGAGTTGTTAGAGAGAAGATTTATGAGGTGTGGAATAGACTCTAATGCTTCCCAAATAGTCCTTTGCACAATAAATCTCACCACACTCCTTCTATTGCTTCACTTCTGCCTTTAAATCAAACCTGGCTAGGCAGACACTGCTTAGTTTGGATTTATTTCTTGAGGAAGGGTGGCAGGAGTTGGGGTTGTTCAGCCTGGGGAAGAGAAGGCTTTGAGGGGACTTCACAGCAGCCTTCCAGTGCCTAAGGGGGGTTACAGGGTAGAAGGGGAGAGACTTTTCAGCTGCTCAGACTGCACAGGACAAGGGGGAATGGATGCAAGCTGAAGGAGGGGAGATTTAGACTGGAGATTAGGAGGAGGTTCTTCACCCAGAGGGTGCTGAGGCACTGGAACAGGTTGCCCAGAGAGGCTGTGGCTGCCCCATCCCTGGCAGTGTTCAAGGCCAGGCTGGATGTGGCCCTGGGCAACCTGGCCTAGTGGGTGGCATCCCTGCCCATGGCAGGGGGTTGGAGCTGGATGATCTTTAAGGTCCCTTCCAGCCTGGGTCATGCTAGGATTCTCTTCTCTGACTCCATCAAGGTGACTCTGTTTCTGTGCAAAGCTTTACTCAGTCATTGGTTTTGTGTCTCCAGAAGACTCCTTAGTTCTGTGGTTCCCAAACCATAGTCCTTGTGCTCCCTGAGGAATCTCCCCAAAATCCAAAGCTGGATTTACCTCTGCAGCACTTCAGTTGCCAAACCTGCTGAAGTTAAAAGGGTGCCTGGGAGCTTTTTTCAGCCTGATGAGAATCTGTAAGTCATCAAAACGTGGGAACCACTCTGTTAATGGAATGCATCTGCCAGAACAGTGTGAGACAGTGAAAATAATCCTGGTGGAGAAAAGCAAGCAAGCATTAACAGCAGCCTCAGAGAGGGAGTTGCTTCCCAGAGTGGTACACAAACAACTGCTCTTGTCTTTCAAAACCACCCTAAGAAATTCTCCAGTTCTCTGGATTCTGAGGCTGCCAGGAAGGGAAGTGTGGAGGGAAGCCAGCTCTTTGCCTGGACAATTGATGTCACCTAAGAAGAATTAGTCCTGAAAGTTGATTTGTTTTACTTGTCTGTACATACTGGAACTTGGGAGAACAACTGAGAAGGAGAAGCTGCATTTTCCACTTGCAAGGAAAGCCAGGAACTTCTAGGCATTTTCTAGGGGGAGGTTACTCCTCAAAAACCAAAGTCCAAGAGCTGGACCTCACCCAGCAAGGGCTGCTGTGAGAGCTGGCCTCACCATCCTGCTCCACCTCTCCTTTGCAGTGCAATGCAAACCCCTGCTTCCCGAAGGTCCAGTGCATTAACACCTCCCCTGGCTTCCGCTGCGACCCCTGCCCTCCCGGCTTCACTGGCCAGATGGTTGAAGGTGTTGGACTAGCTTATGCCAGGGCCAACAAGCAGGTAAGGCCCAGAAACTCTTCTGTCTCCTTCAGAAGCCATTCACTGAGAGGGTGATCAGGCATTGGCCCAGGCTGCCCAGGAGCAGTGGTGGCATCACCATCCCTGGAGGAGTTCAAAAGCCCATGGAGATGTGGGGCTTGGAGATCTGGTTTAGTGGGGAGCCTGGGAGTCTTGGGTGGATGGTTGGACTCAAGGATCTCAGAGGTCATTGCCAACCATCATCATTCCCTGATTCTAACTCCTTTCCCTCTGTAATTGTGATTCCAAAGTCTCAGAACCCCCAGGGAAGTGGGAGGGAACTGCAAGAGGACTGCCTGTGCCGGTGGGAAGGCCGAGGCAGTGAGTGGGACTTGCCAAGGATGTCCTAGCACTCCAGCAGCTAAGGAACCTCCACTCCAAAGCCTTCCCTCTGCTGGAGTTTTGCTGGACAGAACATGATGTGTCTGACACCTCTGTGGCTGTGAAGCCAGCCTGGGAAATCCTTCCTACTGGGACACAGAAGAGTTCATGGAGCTACTGCTCCCTCCTGCTGCTTCCCTGACAGCTGTAGGCAGAATAAAGGGGGTTTTTTTAGGGGAAAAAAAAAAACCCAATCCACCTGATTTTATCTGGTTTATAAGAAACTACTGCCAAAAGCAGGAATGGCATGGGGCTGGTGTCACTTAGAGAGCTGCTAGCTGGTCACAGGACACAGTCTTTGACCTTCTTGCTCTATTGACTTTCTTCTGTCCTTTTGCAGTAAGGAGACACTCTGCCAGCTCAGCTGGGAGCTAAGCTCTTTTGCCAGGCTAAAACCCCTGGTGACTCTGGAGAGGGTGAAGAGCTTGCCTGAGGTTGGGAGTGTTGCTGGGATCTGCCTCAAGCTTGTCTTGAAGGAAAGCTTTGAGCTCTGGGTCCCAGCAAGGGATGTCAGGGGCTTTGCTTCTGCATCTAGTGATGCCCTGATTCTGCAATCTGATGTGGTAGCTGCTGAGGAATGAAGTTCATGTCTAGTTTGTCCTTCCTGGGCAGGTTTGCACTGACATCAACGAATGTGAGACAGGTGCTGCCAGAAATTGTGTCCCAAACTCCATCTGCATCAATACTCGGGTGAGCATCCCTGGAGAGCCTCCTGGGCATCTCTCCTGCCAGGCTCTGGGCTTCTGTGGGCTGTGACACTCAGCTGCTGAAGAAGGCACAAACTGGAAGCCAGGAGGTTCCCCTAAACTTCAGGGAGAACTTGTTTGGGGTGAGGGTGTTGGAGCCCTGGCCCAGGCTGCCCAGAGAGGTTGTGGAGTCTCCTCCTGGGGAGAGATTCCCAGGGCAGATGGACACAGAAGCTAGCTCTGGAGGATTGCTGCTAGAGCAGGGGGGGAGGTTGGCCCTTTCCAACCTTAACCCTCCTGTGGTTTTCTGACTCCTGTTCAAGTTCTATCCCTGACTGTGCTTTCGATCCCTTTTCCCTGCAGGGATCCTACAAGTGTGGAGCTTGTAAACCTGGCTTCGTTGGGGACCAGATCAACGGCTGCAAGAGCCAGACGGCGAGACGCTGCCCCAACGGCGAGATCAGCCCATGCCACGAGAAGGCTGAGTGCATCGTGGAGCGCGACGGCTCCCTGTCCTGCGCGGTAAGCGTCACCTCCCCCGACGGGAGAGGGGGGAGATGGGGAGAGCTGCCCCATCCCTCCCTGCTTGCTCTCCTGGCTCTGCCAGTGCTCTCTCCTGGAGAGCTTGCCTTCCTGACACGTACCTGCTCTCCGCTACCCGCCGTGAGCTCTTCCAGTGCTCCCCGGAGAAGGGACTGCTCCTGACACCTCAGGTCCACTGGTGGGTGCTCAGGGTGGTTTTGCCTGAAGCACTGCAAACATGCCAGTCAGGGACCTGCTGGAGCCGAGTTCTGCTGCTGCATCTGTCCTGACCGTCTCAGGAACAAGCAGGGAGATTGGACCTCAGCTGTTTTAAATGCCCTTTCCAGTATGAACTGTTTCGTCCAGACACTAGTTTTCCTGCAGTGCATTCCCTGGATCTGCAATGTTTTCTGCTGCTTCTCCTGTAAAACCTTCCATGCTGGAGGCACACAGCCACTCAGGGACTCACCAGCAACCTCATGTTGTTGATTGCTGTCTTCCAGTGCCTCGTGGGGTGGGCAGGGAATGGCTATGTCTGTGGGAAGGACACAGACATTGATGGAGTCCCCGACGAGAAGCAACGCTGCTCCGACAAGAAGTGCCGCAAGGTAAAGACCCAGCTGTGTCCTGCTGCTGCAACCAGCATCTCAGAGGCTTCTGCCTGACCAGAACTGGGCAGTGCTGACCTGAAGGCAGACCTTGGGTGGTGACAAGACCTTGGTCAGCCTTCAGAACTGGGGTTAAATGGCACACACAAAGCTTGCTAGCAGGCCCTTTTGGTGTTCCCCTTGCAGGATAACTGCGTGACTGTCCCCAACTCTGGCCAGGAGGATGCAGACAGGGATGGAATTGGAGATGCTTGTGATGATGATGCTGATGGAGATGGGATATTAAATGCTGAGGTTTGAATTCTGATTCTTGCCCTTACATAGCTTAAAGTACCCAGAGGTCCTGCAGAGCATCTGCTTACACCTTCAATGTGAGTTTACAGAACCTGCAGGTGACAGCATGCAATGGTTCCTTTCTATCTGGCTGCTCTGAGCAGACATGAGCACAAGTGTTGTGAGGAGCAGCTGAGGGAGCTGGGCTTGGTTAGCCTGGAGAAGAGGAGGCTCAGGGGAGACCTTCTCACTCTCTGCAACTCCCTGAGAGGAGGCTGGAACCAGGTAGGGGTTGGTCTCTTCTCCCAAGGAACAAGTGATAGGACAACAGGAATTGGCTTCAGGTTTTGCCTGGTTTAGATGACATATTAGGAAGAATTCCTTCACCAGGAGGGTTATCAAGCACTGGCACAGGCTGGCACCCTGGAGGGACTTTACAAGCTCCCCTGAGACTCAGGGAGTCTCTCTCCCTTGGCCAAGCACTCGTTGGAGACACTTTGAGGTGCTACTGCTCTTCCCTGAAGAGGCAGTGAAACCAAGACTGGCTGCAGACAGACTGTTGGGCTGAGCAGAGCTGCTGGTCACCTACCTCAGAACTTTTGTCCTCCCTCCTCCTCAGTGCCCAGCACTTCCCCTCAGGCTGCCCCTGTCTCTCCTGCAGGACAACTGTGTGTACACGAGCAACACAGACCAGCGCAACGCGGACAAGGACAACTTCGGGGACGCCTGTGACAACTGCCGCCAGGTGAAGAACAATGACCAAAGAGACATCGATGGTGATGGGAAGGGAGATGAGTGTGATGATGACATGGATGGAGATGGTAAGGGCATCCCCAGAGAGGTGCAGAATACCCCAAGAACCCAAAGCTATTCAGCACCCAGCAGAGATCCTGCAGGTGCCAACCTTCAGAGGCTTGAGCTTTAGAGGTGCAGAACTAACTGCTGAGGGGATGAACTGGCCCAGATTGTTGGCCTTTGCAACCAGAAGAGTTCTTGCTGCACAGACTTCAGCTCCTTGATGGGTCCACACTGCTTGTTTTGCAGGGATCAAAAACCCAAGGGACAACTGTAAGAGAGTTCCCAACCCTGATCAGAAAGATGGGGATGGGGATGGAGTAGGAGATGCCTGTGACAGCTGCCCAACAGTCAGTAACCCAGACCAGGTAAGCAAACACTCCCCATTTTTGCAGTCTTAGAGGTTTACCTCTCTCCCTTCAGGCAGTGCTTGTGTCACCTACTCCAGGTGGGCAGACCTGGTCACTCCCCAAATTTGGTCACTTCCAAATTTTAGCTGCCATCCTGCAGGACAGAAGCACATCCCCTCAAGATCAACCGTCCTGGTGTAGAAGAGGAGGTCAAGGAGGAAGTGTTGCACTCTGGCCTCCTCTCTTCCTGCCCTGCTCACCTCTGTTGAGCTCTGCAGGACAACTTGGAAATCCTGCAGGAGAAACTCTCCCACCCTTGTCAGCTCTGTGTCCAGTCAACAGCCATGGCTCTGGGGCTGCCACCTCCCTCTCCTTCTTCTCTTTACTGCCTGATCCTCCTGGGGATCTATGGAAACTCTAAATGCTTCTTGCTTTACTTTACCAGAAAGATACTGATCATGACCTAGTAGGAGATGTCTGTGACACCAACCAGGACAGGTGAGACCTTGCTGGAAATATTATCCATAGAGGCACAAAACCTTGGGGAGGGAGAGGGAAAAGCTGGGGAGTTCCTGACAAGCTGGCTGGGCCTTATCTGACAGAAAGCCAGAGGTGAAGGCTGGGGGAATTGTCTTCAGCCCTCCAAAGCACTTGCCCCAGAGGAAGTGTGGCCCAAAAGCTAGCAGCTGTGAGCTTGCTGGCAGCAGGCTTTGCTCCTCACTAGCTCCTGCTGGTGGATCTTGGTGTGACTAAGAGCTGAAGGGTTGCTAAGGCTAAACCCACCACCTTCTGGTCTTGTTGAGGACCCCAGCTCCCAGCAAGGTGTTGCATGCTTGTTCTGAAAGCTCACCCATGCCAGGGCATCACCTTCACCTCTCATTTCCTTCACCAGTGATGGGGATGGCCACCAAGATTCTCGAGATAACTGCCCATCAGTGCCCAACAGCTCCCAGCTGGACACAGACAATGATGGGCTGGGAGATGAATGTGATGATGATGATGATGATGATGGGATTCCAGATGAGAAACCTCCAGGCCCTGACAACTGTCGACTTGTCCCTAACCCTGGCCAAGAAGACTCAGACAGTAAGGGAAATGATGCACATTAGCTCTGCTTGGGGGTTCTGCTCTTCCTGGTGGCCCAGGCATATCAGTTGGACCTCTAGAGACAGACAGGAAGCAAGATCTCCTCAGTACTGACTTGAGACAGCCCTAGGTCATTGCCAGATGTCCAATAACCCTGGCACTGGGATCCTACTTGGCAAAAGTTGTCTTCCAGAAGCATCACCAGTTTGAGGTGTGTCTTCTGTTCTCAGCATGCAGGAGAAGCCTTGGGTTTCTTTACAGCTGACCTAGAGGAGGAGTGTACCAGGGCTCTGCACACCTCTGAACCTGCCATGGGCATGGCTAGACCAAGAGCCAGCTGAGCAAAACCTGAGTGCAAGGGGTAGGAGAAATTGAGGAGGGCTTGCTACTCCTTTTCCTCTGTTGTGCTCTCAGGTGATGGTGTGGGAAACCTCTGTGAAGATGACTTTGACAGGGACATGGTGATAGACAGAATTGATGTGTGCCCAGAGAATGCAGAGGTGACTCTAACAGACTTCAGAGCTTTCCAGACAGTTGTATTGGACCCTGAGGGTGATGCACAGATTGACCCCAACTGGATTGTCCTCAACCAGGTAGGAGCTTGCTCCAGAACAGGCTGGTGGGTGAGGTGGGACCAAGTCCTGGAGCAAACTGGATGCAGTTTTCATTTCAAGGCTCTGCAGGCGGAAGGGTTCTGTTCAAGAGGGTCCTAACCCCAGGGTCTCACCCCTGGGGAACCTGTCCCCTATCACTTACCAAGAGTTGAGTTGCTGCACCTGGAGCTGTACTAATGAGTCAACATTCCCCTTTCTCAGGGCATGGAAATTGTGCAGACCATGAACAGTGACCCTGGCCTGGCTGTAGGTGAGCTGCTGCTTTGTTTTGTCCTCTTGGAAAGTGAACCCTCACTAACTGCCTGCTTCTCAGTGCAGCTTTGACAAGTCTCTCAGACACTACTTCATGATTCCATTAGCTAGGAAAATATTTCCTGTGCTAGGCAGAGTCTTCAGATTTGGCTGAGCAAAACCCAGCCCACCCCACATGAAGCCAGAAGCAAAGGGAGCCACTTTCTGTCCCAAAACACAGCGTGTTTGTTTCCCTGCCAACGACAGGTTACACAGCATTCAACGGAGTGGACTTTGAGGGCACCTTCCATGTCAACACAGCCACAGATGATGACTATGCTGGCTTCATATTTGGCTACCAGGACAGCTCCAGCTTTTACGTGGTGATGTGGAAGCAGATGGAGCAGACTTACTGGCAGGCAAACCCCTTCCGAGCAGTGGCAGAGCCTGGCATCCAGCTGAAGGTAAAGCTGCCCCTGGAAGGAAGAGGTCAGTGGTGGCAAGGTGACCACAGGGTCCCTCAGGCCTCCCCAACCTCTTCCTTGCCTTAGGCAGTGAAGTCCAAGACAGGCCCCGGGGAGTATCTCCGCAACTCCCTCTGGCACACCGGGGACACCACGGACCAGGTGAAGCTGCTCTGGAAGGATCCTCGCAACTCGGGCTGGAAGGACAAGACTTCCTACCGCTGGTTCCTGCAGCACCGGCCCCAGGTGGGCTACATCAGGTGAGGCAAACAGCTCCCTCCAGCCGGCTTCAGGGAACTGCAACACGCCCAGCAGCAGCGCCAGCGCAGTCCTTTTGGGGAGCAGGAGGGAAAGGGAGGAAGGTTGCCTCCAGGCTCATGCCCTGCACACTCTTATTCTCTTCTAGAGCTCGCTTCTACGAAGGCCCTGAAGTGGTAGCAGACACTGGAGTTGTCCTTGACACAACCATGCGAGGAGGGCGCCTGGGAGTCTTCTGCTTCTCCCAGGAGAACATCATCTGGTCCAACCTGCGTTACCGCTGCAACGGTGAGCGAGCCTGGGGGGCTAGGTGCTGAGGGCTCTGCCAGCTGCCTGTCAAGGTGTCCAACAGCACCCAAAGTGTGGCCAGCAGGTCAGGGGAGGTCATTCACCACCTCTGCCCTGCTCTGGTGAGGCTGCACCTGAAGTACTGTGGCCAGGAGGTCAGGGGAGGTCATTCTCCACCTCTGCTCTGGTGACGCTGCACCTGAAGTACTGTGTTCAGCTCTGGGGTTCCCAGCATAAGACATGGACCTGCTGCAGCAGGTTCAGAGGAGGCCACAGAAATGATCTAAGGGTTGGAACACCTCCCCTGGGAGGACAGGCTGAGAGAGTTGGGGTTGTTCAGCCTGGAGAAGAGAAGGCTCCAGGGAGACCTGACTGTAGCCTTGCAGTGCTTGAAAGGGGCCTACAGGGAAGGTCAGGAGGAGCCCATCTGGAACTGTGGTGACAGCACAAGGGGCAATGGTTTTAAACTGGAAGAGGCTACCTTCAGATTAGTTAGTAGGAAGAAATTCTTTCCCCAGAGGGTGGTGAGACACTGCATCTGGCTGCCCACAGAAGCTGTGAATGCTCCATCCCTGGCAGCATTCAAAAGCAGGCTGGATGTGGCCCTTGAGGTCTAGTGGGAAGTGTCCCTGCCCACGGCAGCTTTAAGGTCCCTTCCAACCCAAACCATTCTGTGATTCATCCTCTGTTTATTTGCTCTTGGTGAGCCCAACAGGATGTCAGACAGCAGCTTCTCCTGTTTTTCATTTCTGGTTCCACTTCTCATCTCTTTGCTTTCATCTCCTCCTCCTCCTCCTCAGACACCATTCCAGAAGACTACGAATCCTTCCGAGTCCAGCAAGACTAACCTTCGAGTTCAACATCTGTCCAGCCACAGTTCTGCTTTCCAACCCCCATGCTGAGCTGCCCCAAGGAGCTGTCAGTCCCACAGCACTGCCCTCTGCACAGCACCCAGCATCACTGCCTTGGCTGGCACCTGGCCTCCACCAGCAACCCTCTGCAGGCTCCCCAAAGCTATGGGAAAGGCAGAGGAGTAGACAGCAAGTGTCAGCAGGAGCTTGTGCTGCTGTCAACGCTTGTTCTCTACCCTAGGTGGGAAAAGATGTGCTGAGAAGCTACCTGTAGTAGCTGGAATTGGTTGAGTTGAGTGTGGGTGATTCCCAGGAATCTTCTCTTTACTCCAAGTGGGAAGTGTTGTTTGTTCTCCTTCTCAAGACCTGCTGCAGAGCAAAGCCAGCACTAGGCTGAAGAGGACCCAGGGAGTAGCCTAGGTACAAGTTGCTCCCAGAACAAAAAGCCCAACCACTCTAAGGAGAGTATCTCTGTTCTGGAATGTTGGAAAAGAAATACCTGGAATGTTGGATAATAAACACTAGGCTTCTCCTTGGTCATGTGCATGTTGCTTCTTCCTCTTCTGCCACAGAGGTGGAACAGAGAAACCTTCCCAAGCTGGAAGCACTTGTGAGTGATCATTCTGTGAGCAAGACAAGTGCCCAGGGACATATCTTCTTGCCAGAACCTCTCTCTACTTAGCTTGTCCTACCTGGGTCTTGTTAGTTTTAGAACAATAAATGGAAGTTTTCTGCCTGATTTGCCTTATGACACCATGCCAGGACTCCCAGAGCCAAGGCACTGGGGAAACTGGAGCTGCTGGTGCCTTTGGGTGCTCAGAGAAAGGGTTTCTAGAGGGTTTCTTTCCCACACAGCAGAAAATTCTATCTACATGGCATATACCAATTCCCTTGTGAAACAATCACTTCACAGAACAAATTAGTTCCAAGTTTGAAGAGCAGTTGTTCCAATAAGGGACTGAGAGGCATGCAGGGTAAGCTGGTTGCAGGGTAAGCTGGTTGCTGACATTAGAAAATAATTTGCTATGTTCTGTTAAGATTAGAATCAGAGAATCCTAGAGCTGTCAGAGCTGGAAGGGACCTTACAGATCATCTAGTCCCAACCCCCTGCCTGCCAGGGTCACCTCCCACTAGAGCAGCTTGCCCACAGCCCCAGCCAGCCTGGCCTTCAAAGCTTCCAGGGATGGAGCTGCCACAGCCTCTCTGGGCAACCTGTACCAGTGTCTCCCCACCCTGACAGTGAAGAACTTCCTCCTAACATCTACTCACCCCCTCCTAATAGCTAATCATGCCATGAACACCCAGGCTCCAGTAATAAGCAGACCCTGCAGCCCCCACCCCCCTTTTCCCCTATAACTTTCACATTTGGCAGGGACAGAAGCTTTACCTATTTCTCTTCTCTATATAGAAGGGCTCAGAAATTCCCCAAATTGAGCCAAGCTTCATCTTTGTTTCCCTTTCAAATGGAGACTTGTGACCTTGGACATCAGCAAGGGCGTTGGAGATCTGCTTCTGGCCCTTGACCAACAGCCAGAGCAGAACCTGTTGAATTCAAACCTTGCCCTTGCCGTGGTGTAATTCAACCCCAAGTTCCAGGAGTAAGTAACAGAGCTGATCTGGATCTGGGTGCCTCCTCCCCACAGCCTCTCAGGGTTTGACAACATTGAGCAGAAGAGCCAAACATCACCAGACAGCAACTGTCATCTGGCAGCACGTTCAACACCCACCAGCTCCAAGCACAGCAAGACCCACTTGGTTCTGACTCACCCAGCACACATCAGGCAGCCAAACACAACCCCAAAACGTGACCCAACCCAGGCTCAAACCCAGCAGTTTCCAGGCTGCTAGGAGCCACACTAACCCCAGCACTCCTGGTCCCCCCCCAGCAGGGCACAGCTGGCTGAGGTCCCTGTGCTAACCCACTCAGCTCTCTCCATGGGAGGCTTCTGCCACACCACCAGGGATCCCAAAGGACTTCAGGTCTTCTGCTGGGACTGAAGCAAAGCTCAAGCTCAGGTCTCTGCTAACAGAGAAAAGCAATTCAGTGAGGAGGAGGAGGAGGAGGAGGAACCCTCCCAGCAGCTGCTGCCCCTGCTGCACAGAGGGAGAGGTGTTCTGTCAGAAATGGGTAACCCATGTCCCCAGGGAGCAGGCTCACTGCTCAAATTCTTCTTTGGAGTTGTGAGCTCAATAAAAGGAGACTTAGAAGCAGTGACAAATCCATCATCATTATGTCCACACTCCAACACAAGTTGCTCTAACACATGTCTGTCTGCAGAGGCAGATGCTGGCCTCCTAAAAACATGGAGGGCTAAGGACAGCAAGAGAACATGATTTATCCCCAGTGTCCTGCAGCCTCCTACGTGGCTCCTGCAAACACCATCAGCAGGTTTGCTGCTGATGTCTTTATCCCTCTTGCCTGCACCACATCAACAGCCACCGAGGGGAAATACTGTCTGCAGCCTTTAACAAGAAGCAGCAGCAGCATCTGGCAGCCAGCAGAGGCTGGAGGAAGGCAACATTAAGGAGTCAGATCATTCTAAGCTGTCATCTCCACTTCCAGCCTCTCAGCACGCTGTGAGGGAAGGGCTCAAGGACTGCCATGGCTCAGAGCGGTGGCTCCTGGCCTGGCAGAGGTGACAAAGACACCTTCAGCAAGCTAAGCTGCTCAGAAAACACAGTGACACTGCAGGGACAGGTTCCCCCCCAGCTGCTGCCGACTCCAGAGGCAGCAATTCCCTTCTGCTGCAAGGACTCAAGTTCTGCAGCAGCAGCAGCAGGACAGTGGAACTGCCCCAGGGTGTGACTGTGGCTCCAGAGCTTCCTCAGCACCTCCACAGCAGGAGCCTGTGGCAGGTCCTGGTGTGCCAGCAGCCAGCAGCTCTGCACAAGCACAGCAAAGCTCTTTGGGAGGAGCAGTTGGATCCAATCACAGCAACCAGCTACTGACAACCAAAACTGACACTGGGCAGCTGCTCCTGAGCCCCCCCAGGGCTGTGGTGCCAGCAGACAGGTCAGGAACCGAGCTGCTTTCCCTTCTGTCTCTGACATGAAAGGATGTCTCTTGCCATGGGGGCTTTCCGCCCCAAATTGTGTCACATTAAAGATGCACCAGCTACCAAATCAGAACACAAGCAACAGAACAAGACCTTGATCCACACCAGAGACACCTCCAGGAGATCCCTGTGCTTCTCCAGACAGCAGAACATGGACATCAGAGAATTCAGCACTTTTAACATCCACCTGATTCTCCTGGAGCTACTCAACAGTAAACTGTAAAGAGAAAAGAACCAAGATAAACCAAAGCAAACACTCTGGAGGCATTTCCCTGCCTCCTATTTAGCCACCAGAGGACAGACCCAGCCCTAAAGAAGCCACAGGTCATGCTGGTCCCAGGAGCCAGCCAGGCTCAGGACACAGAGAGGGAAAGCAGCTGCTCCTAAGACCAAGGTGCTGGTGGGAACTCCCAAGCACCAGGCCAGCCAGAAGCACCACACCAAGGATGTCTCCCCACCCACGGGCCTCAGTGACCTGCTGCTGCTCTTTCCTCTTGGGTCTCATTCCCTGTGACCTTCTGAAACCCAGAGTGCTCAGAGGACACTTGCTGTGTGACAAGCAAAAAGCCTGCAGGAGAGGCAGAGCAGTGAGATCACCCCCAAAGCACCTGCACTGCTAGAACCACAGAGCTGCAGAGCAGTTTGGGTTTAGGGGACATCAGAAGACACTGCCATGGTCCAAAAGATGAGGAGCTTGAGCAGAAGCCAGGACACAGACAGATGGATTTGAGAGGCTCCCACCAGGCTCTTCACACCCATTACCCAACTCCTGACACCAAATCATCCTGTCAGACTCAAACCACTTATCAGAGGAGGGCTCCCTGCTACCTGCAGTGAGCCCCAGCACGGAGGGGGGTGGAAGGAACCTCTGCAAATCATCCAGTCCAACCTCCTCCTGCTCCAGCAGGGTCACCCAGAGCAGGTAACTCTCCTTACCAGCTGAGACAGCTCCATGTTCTGCCCCTACAGACCTTCCCCCCTGGGGATTCACCTCCCTGGAACCTTTCTGCCAGGCAATTTCCTGCAGCTGCATCTCCAGCAGCCTCCAGCCCAGTCACTGAAGAAACCACTCAAGGTCTTTTACCCCTTTAGGCCTTTATTTTGATAAAATTGGTCAAGCCCACATAAGGCAATAATATACACCACAGTCAGACCCCCCTCCCTC
>VWZX01000877.1:128204-170611 GCA_013399015.1 Galbula dea | reverse complement strand
AAGGGCAAGGAGGGGGGGGGGAGGGGGGGGAAACCAACCCAAAACCAACAGAAGAAAAGAAATTCCTGAGTATTGCAAACTAAAAAGAACAGAAGTAAAACCATATGGAGACAATGGGATCTCCCAGCCAACAGCCAGAGCTGCTCTAGGCTTAGTTTAAGCTGCAAGTGGCCGAAATAGAGCTGAAAATCTGAGATGAATTTGCTCACCTGATGGGATAGGGCATTAGCCTGCCTAGCTGTCATCTGCTGATCATAATAGGAGTCACCAAATACACTCCCCAGAATGGAAGAATGCTGAAAACAAAACAGAGTCTTTATGGTGCAAGAGTCTCACAGGCAGAGGTCCCCACGGTGAGCAGCGACTCCAACCTCCTGACTGCTGCTTCTCCACCTCAGGCAGCAGTGCCCTCCTGGTCCTGACAGCCACCAGCCACCAGCAGAGGCAGAGAACATTCAGGGTTTCCCTCCACCACACACAAACCCTTCCAGGTGGAAGGCTGCCTTTTGGTGGGCACAAAGAAACCAAACAAACTTCCTCCACGGAGGACACAGAACACAGAAGCCCTGGGGTTTAGGAGAGCAGACAAGTGGGCTAGGGAAGGATGGGAAAGAGAAACTTCCCTCTGCAACTGCAGCCTGTTTGGGAACTCTTTGGGTGTTGAGGGGGGGGTGAAAGACAAACCCCACAGAGAAGGGAACTGCACATTCAAACAGGAGGCAATGGGAAGCTGATGGCCAGGACACAGCTCGTGACTAGCTCCCTGCAGCCTCAGGGAGCAGCCAGTGGCACTGAGACAACAACATGCCAAAGGTAAACCAGGATATTTCAAGGCATTTCCTTTAGCTGCAGCTCAGAAAAGGGAGCAAGAAACCCAGCCTAGTAAAGCCTGGTATCAGGAGGCTGAAGGGGAGAAGCTCTGGAGGAACTCCTTGGCCACTGCCAAGTGTTTATCACCTCATCTCCATCACTTCTCAGTTAGTCTAAAGAGGAATTTGAGGTCAAGGTTTTAGTGCTAGTCAGTGTTAACAGGCACTCTTAATGCTATTCTGTATTAATACTCCCTGTTAATGCCATTCCATACCAGCACTCCCTGTTAATGCCAGTCCACATCACTCCCTGTTAATGCTATCAGTACTCAGATTCACTTTTAAGACTACTCAGTATTAACAGAATTGCCCCAGCTCTGCCCCAAAGAACTGCCAGACATAAAAGAAATCACCAAGAGATCACTCCTGGTTTGAGACTCTCCCAGTTGGGCTGCTCCAGCTGAAGGAGCCAACTCATCTACTGACAGAGCATCTCCAAAAGGTGCTGTCTGGAGAAGACAGTTTCCAGGGAGAGTTTGTACCAGTCTTGAAACCAAATTCCCTGCCTTGCCTAGCACTTTCCCAGCTCCATGTTAACAGAGGAAGGGAAGGGAAAGCCACACATCTCCTCCTTTAGAACCTAAGCAGCACATGAAATGAAGGAACAGCCTAGGGCATACCAGGGCAGAGTCCCACCAGCCACCCCAGCCCAAAGCACTGAACACAGCCAAAGATGAAGCTACTCAGAACACCACCTGCTGATATCCACACCAGTGAACAGAACCATTCCAGCCAACATCCCACTTTACCCCCCCTCTCTCCCCCCTCCAGGGGCAGGATGTCTCAGCACAGCTTATCTGCAGGTTGCATGCAAGGGGAAGGACAGAATCTTGGCTAAAAATAAACCTGAACTGCCCACAACCTCCAGCAGGAAAGCAGCAACACACACACACACTCTTCCTAAAGCCAACAAAAGCCTTCCCACCTCCAGCCAGGACCTTTAGCTACCACATTACAGGGATGCTTTGGGCTACATGTGGCCCCAAGGGAGGAATTCACAGCCCTAGGATGAGACTCCAGGGGGCAGAAGGTGGCTGAAAGTTCAGCTCCTGCTGCACATGCTCCACAGCTCCTTGCTGAGCAGATCCTGTTGAAGCCAAGAGCTGCTCTGAGTGTCACCTCCAGGCACTGTTCCCCAGCTGCATGGGAGGGTGTGGGAATGGTTTGGATGCACTGGGAGAAGAGAGGAACCTGCTGCAGAGCAGAGCTGCTGGGTAACATCAGAACACTGGAGAGGTGGTGCTGGGCTTCAAGCAGCAGAGGCAGAAATGGCAGCAGACAACTGGGGCAGATCTCTGGCACTGAAGATCAGATGGTAACTGCTCAGGAAGAAGTGGTTTAACTCCTTCTCCAGACTGATTAAGTAGAGCCTGAGGCAAGAATGGAGTTTTATAGGCAAAACTAAGGTTGGGATTCACTTTCCTGGGCATTCATGGCCACAGAAAAATGCTGCCATCTCTGCAGCTTAGCACCCTGCTCAATGCCCTCCTGGCTGTAACTGGAACTCATCTTCCCACTGTCATCTGCTCCTCAGAGCTCCAGTGGTGGCTCTGACCCTCACATGACACAGGGCTACAAGGAAGCCATCAAACATCCCAAGCAAGAGTCACACTACAGCTGAGATGTGGAAAAAAGCAAAGCACTGCTCAAATAAAAACCCCACACTTGTGGGATCTGACTTGCTGCCCAGTGACACCTGGAGGTGCTGGAGTGTGGCCAGAGAAGGGCAAGGAAGGTGGGGAAGGGTCTGGAGCACAAGTGTGGTGAGGAGCAGCTGAGGGAGCTGGGCTTGGTTAGCCTGGAGAAGAGGAGGCTCAGGGGAGACCTTCTCACTCTCTGCAGCTCCCTTAGAGGAGGCTGGAGCCAGGTGGGGCTTGGGCTCTTCTGCCAGGGAACAAGTGAGAGGATGAGAGGAAACAGCCTCAAGTTGCACCAGGGGAGGTTTAGGTTGGGTATTAGGACAAATTTCTTCACTGCAGTGGTGTTTAGGCACTGGCCCAGGCTGGAGTCACCATCCCTGGAGGGATTCAAACCCACACAGCCATGGCACTCAGGGACATGGCTTACTGAGGGACTGGGCAAGTGAGTTCATGACTGCACTCAATGATCTCCAAGTCCTTTTCCAACCTTAATGATCCTAGGACTCCAATTTCTGATGAAATGTCACATACTTAACAAGAACCAAAGCCAGGCTGGACCAGCACCAGAAACACATTTGCTCTGTCAGAGCTCCAAAGAGGATCAAGGTAGTTGGGGTTTTTTTTTTTCCCCTCCCTTTGACTTCTGACATTTCATTTTCACAGGAGCTTCTCTTGGAGTAGAGCAGAGCCTCATATCTTTGCATGCCACTCATCACTGTTCCCATCCTGAAATGTTTGGGCAACAGGAAAAATAACAAACAGAGGAGCTCAAACCCAATCTGTTTGTGCAAGTCAGTGTTGGTGACTCCTCACAAACCACACAGGCCTGTGTTTGTTCCTCAGCTCTGAACTGCACTGCTTATTCCATCTGTGAGCACTGCAAGTCCCCAAGGAAATCAGCTGGAAATGTCATTACTTCAACACTTCAGAGCCCTCAGAGTCATTTATCAACAACTCTGGGAAAGAAACATCTTGCTACCACCACCTCCTCCAGCAACACTACCCCAGGTCTGTTGTGTCAACAGTACATCTTCTGGGGTTAATGATGTGGTGACTGCAAGGGGAGGGGGAAAAGAGCAAGAAAACCCCCCCCAAAAACCCCAAAACCACAACCCCAAACCACAGCAGCCCTGACTTAACTGCTTCATCTCCAAATACATACCATATTATCCAGGCCACAGTCACTCTACCACACAAAGCAGATTCCTAGCTAGTGGGAACAGTGTGCCAGGTGACAGGGGAGGGAAGCAAGGTAGCCACAGAGAAGCCATTGGGAATGAGAAGCCATGCAGAGAGCAGAGCTTTTGGAGTCCTGTTTGGACAGGAAGGGCTGCATGTAACACACACACAGACTGAAAACATGAGAGCAAAACAGATCTGGAGATGTGGGAAGAAGGCAAAAAAGCCCAAGCACTTCTGGGGAATGAAGCAGATGTGATTAAAATCAAACCAGAGGTTGCTGTTTCAGAGCATGTCACTCCTCACCCTCAGACACTGCAGAAGGATTTCACCTCCAATGAATTGGGGAAGCAGGAGCAAGTGAGGACATTCAGCTGCTCACACCTGCTTTATTCCACCCTTCTCAGGCAGTGCCAGGCTCCTCCCCAACAAGCACTCTTCTGCTGGCACCAAGCTGCCTTCACTGGTGACAGATTCCTCTCATGGATCCTGCCCCCAGAGTCACAACCTACCCACAGTTTCCTTCTGAACTGCTGCCTCCTTCTCTCCATGCTTGCTATTTGCAGCCTCAAGAGGTTCATCACCCCAGAGAGCTTGCTCCCCACCAGCAGCTCCTGCTCCACTGGGGAAGGCAGGAGAGATGTCTCCTTTTTCATTCAGCCCAGACCAGGAGTTGTGTGGCTGTTTTGAAGAGGCCAGTGCTAACTTACTGTGTAACTAACTTAAAATAAGCAGAAGTAAGAAACCTTCCTCCTTTCAGACACAATTCTGCTCTCCATTTGAAAAGAGCAGAACCCAAGCTGGAGTTCACAGGATAAAACAGGCTGGGCAGGAAAAAAATCACAGCCAAGCATGTGCTGCACACTCCAGTGCTTGGGAGAAGTTATGGAGAAGTCAAGGGGGAAAAGTAAATCAAAATCCCAAATGAGAACTGGCCCTGAGTCTGCAGCAAGCCTGGCACCAGCTCTGCTCTACAGGGCAGCCTGGGGGAGCCAGTCTGCTTGTTTTCTCTTCAGCCACACACAGAACACAGCAGAAGAGGCAGAGGCAGGCAGAAGAGAGAGAATTTAAGAAGCAGTTAAGCAAGGGTTAAGGAAATCCAGACAGTCCTGACACTTGGGTCTGTTACTGAGCTTAGCAGTGACCTGTCTCTGGGCCAAGGGCAAGGAGAGACACAGCTTCTGCTCTGCAACCATGAAGGGGCAGCACTTCCCTAGATAGGATCCTCCTTCCAGCCTTAAACACCACATGATTAAACAGAAAACTGCCTTTCAGACTCTGCTGTGTTGCTCTGGAAGAATTTCTTGCACCTCCTTCCTACAGGTGGGATTCAGGAGAAGGGAAGTCACATGGAGCTGGTGCAGCAGCAGCAGCTTATTCCCATGCACAGTAAACACAAACAGGGGCACCCCCAAAGACTCTGTCCTGCTGCTGGCACAGAGGATGGCAGACACCCCAAGGTAGGACTGGCACATAGGACCTGGGAGTACAGACACACACAGGAAGGAAAAGCAGCTAGCATGCAGGAAAGCAAGCTCACTGCCCCACTACTTGCAAGCCACACAGGACAACTGCTATTTGTAAGAGCATTTTCTCCAGTGTTTACTTTCCAAGTGCATGTTCCCATGTCAAACCAGGCTCTGAGGTAAAGGCAAGTGGCCACAGAAGGGCTATTTAGTGCCCACCCTGCTGCAGGAGGCACTCAGGTTTCCCTCCCTCTCTCTCTCTCTCTCTCTCTCCCCTCCCAGCCTGATCCATCAGCTCCTACACAATATTGCTAATTCAAAAGGCTCTACCTGGAGGTTCTGGCCATGAAAACAGCCCAGAGAAACCAGTGAGTTTTAACAGGAGCTTTGATCACTCCAAAGGCAATTCAGCAGCTACTGAAACACTCTGCAACTGCATGGAACTGCAGACGAGATGAGACGGCAGTGATGCATGAGGCACAGACACAGACAGGGAGACAACTATGGGTCAGGAATGGAGAGACTCAAACTAAAAACACACACAAGAAGGAAGGCCTGTGGAAGCAGAGAGTCCCTTACTTGAGGGGAGCTGCCAGGAGAGAAGCCTTGATTGGAGACAGGAGAGGTGGGAGACTGGTTGGCTGGGGAGCCAGCATTACTGCGGTACTGCTGGAGTGAAGCCTACAGAACAACACAGAATTAAAGACCATGGGAATGATGGAAGGTTGGCAAATTATCCACTTCTGGCATCTGCAGCTCGAGGAAGCTGGGAGAAAACATCCTCTTCAAGCAATTTCTTGGCTAGGGATGGAGACAGGGTTACTGGGAACAATGCCACACGAGGGGAAGAGTTCAGGTGTCACTGGGGTAGGGGCTGGTCTGACTGGATGGCCCAGAGCAGGGCAGGGCTGTGCCAACACAACTGGGCAAATGTTTTCTCCCTCTTCTCAGCTCAAAACCAAAAGAAACCCTCCCCAAAAAAACACCCCACCTGGTCAGCCAATGATTCAGGGCAAGTCTTGAAAGCTGGCAATGGCTGAAAACTCAGGTGATTTATTCTTCAGCTGCTGCACTCAGACATCCTCTGCCTGTGTTTACACTGGAGAACCTCCTCCTGTTCCCCTGCCTGCTGTTAGCCCTGGTGTGTTATCAAGATGGAAATGTGTAACTCTGCAGCCTGGAATCCTTTGGAAAGCAGCACTGAACCCCAGGACATGGAACAGACACTGTCTGAGAGCTCCAGTGCTGCTCTGCAGGTTTATATTACTCACATTCACACAGTCCTCAGGCATCTCGAGAACACACTTGCAAAGATTTACCTTTTCTTTGGTCATGAAGAACCCTCTTCTGCCAGGTAACAAGCAACAGGATGAGAGGAAACCAAGGGAAGCTTAGGTTGGATATTAGGAAACAATTTCCTCCCTGAAGGGTGGTTCAGCCTTGGCCCAGGCTGCCCAGGGCAGGGCTGGAGTCACCATCCCTGGAGGGGTTCAGAACCCCTGGAGATGTGGTGCTGAGGGCCATGGGTTAGTGGTAGCAGTGAGAGCTGAACTCCATGATCTTGGAGACCTTTTCCAACCTCACTGATTCTATGACTCTGTGTTAATAACTTTAATGGCACTGGCAGAGAATATTGCCCTAATTAGCATCAGTAGGACAGCTCTGGTCATTATCCTTCCTTTAGAGATGAGCAGATGATTTGAGGAGAACCTGCAACCCAGGAGCTCTACCAGGAGGAGTAATTTAACCAGACAAGGCTGCAGTATGGGAGGACACTCTGCTACCAAGGCTTTTGGCCACCAAATCCTGCCAATCACACCCAAAAATGCCTTAACCCTTTCTGCTCTGCATTGCTGCTCTCCAAACCAACCTGTATTTCAACACTGCTTGACCAAACCTGCAGAGGAGTTGTCACTGAGACCGAAACACAGCTCAAAACCAGCTCAAATGTGTTCTGATAAGCTAGATTGAAATGTATGGAGGTAAGATTTCAGTTGGCTTCAAAGATAAGCACAGCACACCCTAAAAGTTAAGGTCATAAAGAAGTTTAGGATGAGGAAAGCGACAGAGAAAGCCAGGAATGAAAATCAGAATCATCTCTAGCTGTCTGAGCATCAGAACCAAAACACTGGGACACATCTGGAGGGAGCTGGTGTCCTCTCCACTGCTGCATTTGTCCTTCCCTCATCCACTTCCAACCCTGAAAGGGAAGTGGCTTCTTTCAAGCAGCACTTCTCAGCACAAACTGTTGAAACATTTCATCCACAACTGAAAGCCCTGATGAAGTGCTGGGTCAACAGAGAATGATTTCCTCTCATTCTCAGGCCAATTCCTGTCACTACAACACTGGCAGGAGGACACAACAGGTCAGACAACCCAGACACTACACAGCAGGGCAGAGTGAGCAGAGGAGGGGCTGTGAAATTCCTTCCTGTAACCCTGACCTTGCTCTGCAGTTGGGATTTTCACATGCAGAGAGACACAACCTCTCAGAACAGACCCTGTTAAAACAAGCAGGAAAAGAAACCTGTCCTTAAATCATCACCCATCTATGTCTGGAAACACTCCATTCCTCCTGGGCACCCAAAGGCAGCCACAAATCCTATTTTGGAATGTCCTAAAGTCTGCTCTTCAGTTCAAATGCAACACAACCTGGGTCTCTCCAGCTCTTGGACCGTGCCTGTTAGCAGGTTTCTTTGTCACAGTCCCAGCCCACAGCAGACTCTAATGTTCATGACATTGCAAAGGCACCAGTGCAAGGGCAGCAGCGAGGTGTGGACCAACTGCAGACCTCTTGAAGCTGATCTCAGCAAACATGGAGCCCTGAGGGACAGCACTTCATGAAACTGCACTGCCCTGAGCACACATCAAACCCAAACTCTCCTCTAGAGAACATCTACCTAGGGATTCCCCCCAAAGCATTCAAGGACCACTTCAGCCTCTGCCTCCCGGTGTCCTGCTGCCCAGGGCTGTCCAGTTCCACCTCTGACAGCCTGCCCACACCACCAGCTGTTCCCAGTGCAAGCTCTGGGGGGCTTGGAGCTTACCGAGTTGATGTCGATGCCCACGGCCGGCTGGCTCTGGCTGCCCGGAGGCGACTGGGGGATGGAGGAAGGAACCGTGACGGAGAGGGGGGGGAGCTGGGATCCTCGCTGCAAACCAGGGCTCTGAGGCAGGGTACTGGCCACCTGGCTCTGCTGCTGTTGCTGGGAAGTTGTCTGGGTAAAAAATGGGTATGGGGGAAGCTGCTGCTCCAGAGACAATGCATCCATAGCCACAGCCTTAAAAAAGAAGAACCAAAGTCATCCCGTGTTGGCAAGGAACTCCTCTTCGTTTCCAGGCACAGCAGGGCTCCCCTCAAGAGACCTGTGCTAAGTCAGTCTCATCTTGCATTTTAAAAATGCCACCTAAAGGTTCAGAAACAGTCAAGAACATGTTTCAAAGACTTAAATCACCTCCAGTGTACAACAAACACTCTAAAAGGCCAGGTCAGAAGCTGATAACTGAGTCAACTGCAGGCTCACCCTTATGAAATCAACTTTCAAAGCTAACTGAGCTTCCCTCACAAATTAGAGAAGTGTCTTTCACATTTCACAACTCACTCTGGGCCAATACCATTAGAGAAAAGTGTCCTCACAGATGGTTTTTTAGCACAGTTCTGGAAAAGCAAAAGTAAGATCCGTCTCCTCTACAAGCCTCTCCCTTTTTATGGCTCTGAATTAACAAACACTCAAAGGAGGAAATGACAGAGCAAGAGTCTGTGTGACTCTCTATGAAGTCTTGTGAGGAGCAGCTGAGGGAACTGGGGTGGTTTAGTCTGGAGAAGAGAAGGCTCAGGGGAGACCTTCTCACTCTCTCCAACACCCTGAAAGGAGGTTGGAGCCAGGTGGGGTTTAGCCTCGTCTCCCAGGGAACAAGTGAAAGGACAGAATGGCCTCAAGTTGTGCCAGGGGAGGTTTTTGGATGTCAGGAACAATTTCTTCCCTGAAGAGTGGCTAAGCATTGGCCCAGGCTGCCCAGGGCAGTGGTGGAGTCACCACCCCTGGAGGGGTTTACAGGACATGAAGATATGGTGCTGGGAGGCATGGCTCAGCAATCACTTGGGAGCCTCAGCTTAACCTTTGGACTCCATGACCTTAGAGGCCTTTTCCAACCTTAATGATTCTAAAAGAGATGAAGTGAAGAGCCCAGCTTCTCCCTAGGTAAAAGGATTGATCTGTGATTAACTCTCCAATGAATTCCTACCTGAGTGATTGGTGAGAGAGGGGAGAGGGTAGGAGACATCTGCTGGGCCTGTGGCCGCCTGGAGTCTGTGCCCAAGGCCAGAGGGCTGCCGGCCGCCGGGCGGTGCTGCGCCTGCGAGGGGGCTGCCGGCGTCATTCCTGCTGGGGAGGAAGGAACAGGCTCAGAACAGGGCCAGAGCAAGGCCTTTTGGATACCTCAATGCTAAACCCAACAGCCTAAGTGGACAATTCTCATCTGCAATACTGTGTTCAGCTCTGGAGCCCTCCACACAGAAAGGACATGGACCTGAGAGGGTCCCGGGGAGGGCTATGGGAATGCTCAGGGGTTGGAACACCTCCCCTGGGAACACAGGCTGAGGGAGCTGGCATTGTGCAGCCTGGAGAAGAGGAGGCTTTGGGGGAACCTAATAGTGACCTGCCAGTACCTGAGGGGAACTTACAAAGAGGCTGGGGAGGGCCTGTTTACAAAGGCCTGTAGGGAAAGGACAAGGGGCAATGGCTTTGAATTAGAGAAGTGTAGATTTAGATTGGATATTAGGAAACAGTTCCTCACCATGAGGGGAGTGGAACACTGGAACAGGTTGCCCAGGGAGGTGGGTGAGGCCCTGTCCCTGGAGGCATTCAAGGTTCTGAGCAACCTGATTTAGTTGGGGATGTCCCTGCTCACTAGAGGGGGGTTGGACTGGATGACCTCTGAGGTCCCTTCCAACCCAGCTGATTCTATGATCCTAGTCTATGATGAATGCCAAGTGCTGAACCTGTCTCTGGCCAGCAGCCTGGAACCCTCTGCAATGAATTCAGTCAGGGTGAAGGCATCAGGATGAAAGGAAGATCCCTGTGGTTTGGCCTGGGCCAAGCCTAGTCATGGTTGTGCAGGTCAGTGCACAGATACTGACTTGAACCTGAACCAGGCAGAGCAGCTTCAGGGCTTGAGTGAAAGCCCAGGTCTTGTCCTCACACCCCTCCCAGGCTGCAGGCACCCAACCAAGCCAGCACAGGCACCTTCTGCTCTGTTTGGGAGGGCTCCTCCAACTTCAGGGGGGAAGATACCAAGACTCATCAGAGGGCACTTGTGATGTTATAAAAGCAAACACCTATTTAAGGGGAAATGCAGAAAGAGAACTGGTTCCACAGGAAGAGCTCCATTCTTAATGGCATACCAGTGTGCAGGCAGGCAGGAAACATCCCTCACACTCCACAGAGCCACAGCCTAGCAGGGGGAAGGGATAACAAAAACCCAAGTGCAGTCGTTTTGTTCAAACTCAAGACAAAAACCTGGCAGTTTTGAAACCTCCCCTAATTTCTACCTCACCCTAGAGGAAACCAAGAGACCCTGGAAAGTGATTTCAGGACAATCTAGCTAGGGAGCTGTTCTTCCAGAGCTGCCAGAAAGGAGGAATTCAGGAGAGCCTGTGAGCATCAAGGCACCTGGCAAACGTTCAGGGCTCCCAGGCAGGCTGCCAGGGAGCCAGGAAGTCCAAGCTGCCAAGGAGCCAGCAGGCAAACTGGCTCAAATTCTGCAGATTCTGAGCACTGCTTGGCTTTCTCCTGTGCTGCTTCCCAACCCCAGCCCCAGCCCCATCTCAGGGAACGTGTCAGCAAACTGACAAACTCCAAGGCACAAATGTGGAGACTTCAAAACTGCTGGCAGTCAGTTGGTAGGAGCCTGGCAGGTGATTTGTGTCCCCACCTCCCTCTCTTGGGGCTGCTGAGGGCATGTCTGTGCAGTGCACAGAGCTCCTGCACCAGGCTGGAGAGCCTTCAGGTTTCCTGCTAAAGAGGCAAGGGAGGTTTGGGAAAATCACTTCCAAAACCCAACACTGCCTATGCCAACAATTAAACCATGGGAGAGTCTCCAAAGGAGGAAACCATCCAGCAGTGGATCTGTGCAATTTGTGATGTCTTTGCTAGATCAGGAAGTGTTTGCAAAGCAATCACACACTTAGCAGTTTGGGTTTAGACTCTTTACTTGGCTCATTATGGATAGCCCCAAACAATTCAGTGACCCAATCTGCCTTAACTCCACACAAGCAGTTTGCTTCTCTTCATACACACAACAGACTCCCCAAGCTCTACCTGAGTGCCAGCCCACCTCTGAAACCCTGGGTAGACTTCTTTTGAGACCAGAAAACATGTTCAGGGTTGCTGGAAGCTGCTGAGCAACTCTGGACTCAAATGGTTAAAGCATCTTCTTGCTTCCTTCTTGTTAGAACTGCTCAGTCACAACACTACCTCAGCCTGATGAGAATGATTTCCTGTTCCCAGTGTCTGAGAGGGTTGGTAAGTGGGTAAGGGAACCCTGCCTCACACAGGAAATGTATTTTTGGATCCAGTGCCTTAGTTGATTCCTAGAATAGAAATGACTGCAATTGGCAGGGACAATAAGAAAATGCAACTCCCTTCACTACTCTGTGAGTGTGACCCAGTGAAATGACTGAAGAAAAGAACAATCCCCAGCTTAAGCTTTTTGCCTCTAAAGTGAAATTTAATCCTGAAATTATCCAGTGCTCAGCAGCTGATAAACTGCCAGCATGGCAAATAACATTTGTTTGGTGTAAAAAGGAAACTATCAGGATTGCAAAAGTCCAAAAATCCCAAACAATGCAACTGGGACTTACCCAGGCTGAACAGTTCAAACAGCAACAGCCCCTGAGAAGAACTTGCAACACAAACTGTGCTGCCAGAAGGTGACAGTTTCAACACAAAGGCACCAACCACAGGGAGGGCTGGGATTTTTCCCCAACTGGGCTTGGTTAGCCTGGAGAAGAGGAGGCTCAGGGGTGACCTTCTCACTCTCTGCAGCTCCCTGAGAGGAGGCTGGAGCCAGGAGGGGCTTGGGCTCTTCTCCCAGGGAACAAGTGATAATACAAGAGGAAATGGCCTCAATTTGTGCCAGGAGAGGTTTAGGTTGGGTATCAGGGAAAATTTCTTCCCTGCAAGAGTGTTTAGGCATTGGCCCAGGCTGCCCAGGGCAGGGCTGGAGTCACCATCCCTGGAGGGGTTCAAAACCCATGGAGATGTGGCACTTAGGGACATGGATTAGTGGTGACCTGGGAGTGCTAGGCTGACAATTGGACTCCATGATCTTAGAGGTCTTCTCCAACCTTACTGAGTCTGTGATTCTATCCTCACAAGGAAAGAAAAAGCATCCTTGTAAAGGAATGAAAACAAAAAGCCTATTTCAGCTATTTCCACACCAGTGCTGCTGGGTTAAGTACAGTGAATGACAAGGGAGGCAACTCCAGCTGCTCCTCAGTCCTTGGAGTCTTAAACACAAAATAAACACAACCAAAGACCCAAAAAGCTGATTTGGGCACCAAGAACATAAGCAAAATGACAGAGAATTGGTAAGTCACCTAACTTTGTGATTAATTTGTAAGTCATCTAAGAGCTTCCTCACTTTCTCCTGCAGAAATGGCTTGTTTCTAAAGAAATGCCAATCAGTGGTGAAGTGCAATCACCTCTGAGCCAAAACAGCCAGCAGTGCAACCTGCAGAACCTAAGAGAAGTGACAGAGCACGGGCCAAGTGGAACAACACCTTGCAGTTGGGCTCTTACCCTGATTGGCAGTGCTGATGCCCAAGTGAGTCAGGTTGGCAGCAAGATTGCCAGTACTGTTGGAGCTGCTGAGGGCTGGGAATGTGGATTCCTCAGGATCTAGTGGTGTTGGGAGAGGGGAAGGGAAATGGATGTTGGTCAGGTCTGGCAGGGAACCACCCGTGTTGTGCGTGGCAGGAATCAGGGCTGTAGTGTTCTCCTGGTCAGCTGATGGGAAGATGCTAGATGAGGGAGAGAGGAGAAAGAGAAAGGAAAAGAGATCATTTCAGTGTCAGCCTGGAGAGGTCTTTAGAACATCTGTGTAAAAAAGGAAGGTGCCCTCTACAGAACAGTGTGAAGCCCAAGAGCTACAGGGTCAGCCCCAGGGGTTCTGTCACAGGGGCGCAGGCTAAGGGCTTTCCAGAGAGCTCAAAAGCAAGAGGATATTCAACATACAACAGCTCCAGGCTCTTTAGAAAACAATTGCTCAAAACTTACTTGATTCCTGGAACTTCACATGATTTAGGTCTGGATGACCCAGTCTGAAACAGAAGGAAGACAATTTGTAAAGGCAAAGACACTGCTGGCAATGACTGCTTAGGAGATATCTCAGTTGGCAGCTTAAATACTTTCCCACAGAAGAGCTATTCTTCTACAGGAGAGCTCTGTCAAGCTCTGAGAAGATATCTGTCACCTTTTTGCTTTATTAGCCCAACAAGGCTCAAGTTTCAACTGTTTCTCTTGATCTAACCCAACACATCCATGCACACGTGCAACTAAAGTGCCTTTCAGATCTGCCCCTCGGTGACTTGTTGCTAAACACACTACCCCAGCTCTCATCTCTGAGTAGTTTGTGTTGGTTGCCAAGATGAAGAGCATTAGGTTATCTAAAGAAATCAAATGTGGTTTGAAAATGAAGTCTCTGCACTCTGCAGTCTGAGACTGTACCTTTTTAGTGTCCCATCCTTGCTTGGAGAGGCTTTTGTCTGCCTCAGAGGTGGCTTCCTCCATCCCAGGGACAGTCAGTAACAAAACTAAAACAGAACCAAAGGAATCTTATCCTAATGTCATCATATTAATCTTCCCAGTAAGAAATCTTTAGATTGGGACATGAACCATTTCAAAACATCACTGAGCAGAGGCTGGCCCCAGCCTCTGGCCCCCAGCCTGCAGCTCTTGCTCAGCATTGAGCAGCTCCCCTCTGGGGCTGCTCTTCTCCAGGCTAAGCAGCCCCAGGGCTCTCAGCCTTTCCTCCTGCCAGAGCTGCTCCAGTGCCCTCAGCATCTTCCTAGCCCCTGCTGGGCTCTCTCCAGCAGTTCCTTGTCTCTCTGGAACTGGGGAGCCCAGAACTGGAGCCAGGAGTCCAGCTGTGGCCTGACTTGGGCAGAGTACAGGTAGGGGGGAATGAGCTGCAGCACAGTGCATATGCATCTGAGTGTTGTGTGTTCCCTGATCTCTGGGTGGTTGCTTAACTTCAGAGCTTTTCAAGCATTTCTTGAGCCAGCAGCAGGAACAGAGGCCAGCAGAGGGCTGTGCTGCTCCAGCTCCCAATCAGAGACCTTATCAGAGAGGACAGTTAGTAAGCAGAGACTCCAAGGGCATGTTCACTGGTGATTCCAATCCCAGAAACAAAAAACAGATGAAGTTTTGCTGTTTCCTGATGTTGGATCAATGACCACAAAACACCAGTGACCTCTACACTTGTCTGGAAGCTCCTCCAAACCTCCAGTACTGCTGACAGCACTCAAACCACCAGAGGCCCACAAGGCCAGGTGACTTCTCCCCACAGGGCAAGGTCTTAGAATCAGAGATGATGGGGTTGAGGGAAATGCTTTATCTTGGCTTTGTAAAATCTCTTCTGGATTTTAGCACCCAGAAGAGCACATGTGGTCCCTGGCTCCAGCTCCCATGTAACTGGACCTAGAAAGCCCTTTGTGTCCATGTATTTAGAGACAGAGGTGAACACCAGTGCCTGTGCACATCATCTGAAGGACAATGCTTTGAATCTTACAAAGGTTTTTACTCCTTTTCTTGGTGTACCTCTTTTCTGCTGCATATCCTGTGAGCCTCCTGAAAAGGATTCTTGCTGAGCAGGAGTCATAGTACTCTGGTGCAAGGCAGAATCAGAATTTGTCCTGAAAGGCAGGGAAAAAAACCCATTTTTATTGCCAGTTTCTCTTAATCTCAGATAAATGCAACTAACTCAGTAAAACCTGAATACTCTGTATTAAAACCCCCCAAATTCTACATACATGGCATATACCAATTCCCTTGTGAAACAATCACTTCACACAACAAATTAGTTCCAAGTTTGAAGAGCAGTTGTTCCAATAAGGGACTGAGAGGCATGCAGGGTAAGCTGGTTGCTGACATTAGAAAATAATTTACTATGTTCTGTTAAGATTAGAATCAGAGAATCCTAGAGCTGTCAGAGCTGGAAGGGAGCTTACAGATCATCTAGTCCCAACCCCCTGCCTGCCAGGGACACCTCCCACTAGAGCAGCTTGCCCACAGCCCCAGCCAGCCTGGCCTTCAAAGCTTCCAGGGATGGAGCTTCCACAGCCTCTCTGGGCAACCTGTGCCAGTGTCTCCCCACCCTGACAGTGAAGAACTTCCTCCTAATCTCCAATCTAAATCTCCCCTCCTCTAGTTTGCATCCCTTCCCCCTAGTCCTATCACTACCTGACATCCTCAAAAGCCCCTCCCCAGGTTTCTTTCAGGCCCCTTCAGACACTAGGAGGCATGATCAAATGATGCCATTTTGAAGTTGCAAGCTGCTTATCCATACTTTGGTTGTAGCAGTCTTTGAAAAGAAAACAACTCTGTTTTCCTAGGGAGGGAAAATGCTCAAGGATGTGGTGGAGATGGGAACCTCCATGGTCAACACATCCCTCAAGATGAACTGTCCTTGCCCTGGGAATGCAGGTCACCACTGAGGCACCCTGGCACCTGCTATGCCAGGAGCAGGAGAGGCAGGCACAGGCAACTCCTGCTCCTTTCCACTCCAGCTGCCTGCAAGTGCAGACTAACCCAGTCTGTGCAGTGAGAAATAGCCAAATCTTTTCCAACTCAACAATTCTGGCAGCTATGCCTTGGAACACCTGGCAAGATTCACCTTTAAGAAGCTGGCATTAGCTGACACACCTTAACAGTGGCTCAGCAAAAAGAGTAAGTGGGACAGGAGAAAGAAAAAACCCCATTTCTACACTGAGGCAGGCATGGTAATTCAGATGCCCAGCTGCTGGGGGAACAATAAAGGCCTTTGTTGCACATGGAAGTGCTGTAGTATGAGAGAATGCAGCCCAAATACTAACCCCCACTCCCAGAGTGTGCTACTAACCTTCTCCAGCTCGTGTCTGATGGAGGTGACAGGTACACAGTGCCATAGGGACAGCTGTCCACGTGATGCCACCAGTTAAGGGGAAGAACAGCACTTCAGCAGGAAGCCTATGGGAAACCTTCTCCTAAGGAATCATTCCAATCACTCTGTCAGAACCACTAAGCTCCCAGGAGAAAGATAAGCAGAGTCCCTGAGGGGGGATATATGGACTTCAAAAGGACACTGAAAGCACTCTCTGGATTTTGTCATGCCTGAGTAACAGGACAAGTATCCTCCCTTTCCCTCTCTGAGCATCTAACTCTTCCACATCCTCTTTAGCCCCATCAAGCCAGGCTGATTGGGGCATGCTTTAAGCCAGCCAGAAATAATAAGCTGTAACTCACTTATGGCATGAAGCAATGGAGCTTGGGAAATGAGAAACTGATGAATCAACTGGGACTAAAATGCACAATCAACTGCAAAGAATTATCCTGCTTTGGATTCCCTCAGTTCTCCAGGGAAACTGGGTTTGCCTTGCCTTTCCCATCAAAGGATCTTCCTCTTTCTCAGCTTCATCTGGATCATGATCCCCCTCAGAGCCCAGGACACAGCGAGAGGCAAAGAGCGATCCCAGCTCAGAAGCAGCAGATGCCACGAACCGAGAGGGGAAGCAACTGGGCTGAGAGCTGAGGGAGAAAGGAACTGTAAAAAACCTGCAAGCTGGGATACTGCTGAAGAGGAAGGTGAGGGGATCCCTGCCAGCTGAGGAGCCAAAGGATATTTGTCTGCCATGCTTATCCACGGAGAGGGGGCGGCGGTGCGGGGAGCCCAGGCGGTTCCTGTCCCGGTACACTCTGTCCACCAGCCCGTGGTGCCGAGTCGTCCTGCTCGTGTCCAGCCCTGAGGACTGGAAGGGAGTCTGAGAGAGACACACACAGTTAGAAACACCAACACACAGACACCTGGGAGCAGCTCTGCCCAGAACCCAGGCAGGTTGTATGCAAGGTTGTGTTACTCTAAGGAATGCAACTCCAAAAGGACAGGGAGAGGTGGAACCAGGTGAACTTCTCCTCCGAGAACACTTCCACTAGAGCCATGGAGAGCAAGTACCCAAGGCCCTCTCTTCCCACCAGAGATGAGAGCCAAGCAGAGGCAGACCATGCTAGACCTGCCCTCTCAGATATCAGCACTGCTCTCCAACCCTTGTATCTCCAAACCAGCAGCCAGGGAGCCTCCAGCCAACTGCTGGCCACATTCCCTCGGTGCAGCATGCAGCATGCATCCAGAAGGAACATGCTGACACCCAGAGCTTTGCCTGCAAGGGCAGGAGATGCGGGAAGACGATGCACAGGGAGCCCAAGGTTCTCTCCAAGCTCCCTTTCACCCCTCCTTTAGCATCAGCATCATTTTAAGGGGACACTGAGAGAATTAAAAGGAGAAAAAAGCAAAGCAGTTTCCTTCCTCCTCTGTCTGGAAAAGGTCCCAGCATTCAGTGGGTTTGAAGTGACTTTCATCTCAGCCAGGGTGTGAACCTAGGTGGGCTGGGTCCACCCTGAGCCTTATCAGCATCTGGAGAGCCTTTCCACATCGGGAAGTGGTTTCAGAGAGTGGGGATGGCAGAGAAAGGACAGGGAGGATCCATTCCCAGGCAAAAGCCTTTCCCAGTGCATACCTGTGGTGTAGGGGGGGGAGGAAGTACCAAATGGTCAAGCCCTCCTCATACTTCAACTGCAATCTATGGGTCTCAGGGGGGGAAAGCAAAGCTCTCCAGCCTTCCACTGCTTGCCAATGTGAACAGCTTTGCTGAGTCCCTCAACACCATCTGTTTGGAAATCCAAAATTTCCTCCTCCACTCAGGTGCTGCACGTGGCAAATGCACTGTCCTGTCTGCCAAGCCATGAAACCATCTGGCTTCCACATTCATCCCTCATTCCTTTTTCCCTCTTCCCTTAAGTGTCCAGCTTTGGCTCTGTAAATTAGTGTTTCTAAAAAGCCTGACATTTATTTCTGACTGTTCTGTTTGCAATAACTTCTTCAAGAGTCTTTCTACTATTTGAAACCCTCTCCTATTTAGCAAACTGCTGCCCTCCTCTCCCTCTCTGCACACACAACCTGTGTTAACAGAAAGGGATGCAAAGTGGCTGTGCT
The DNA here is from genome assembly GCA_013399015.1 of Galbula dea. Lineage (NCBI taxonomy): Eukaryota > Metazoa > Chordata > Aves > Piciformes > Galbulidae > Galbula > Galbula dea. The sequence goes on along the minus strand of VWZX01000877.1, from coordinate 152,209 downwards.
GTTTATTTTCTTGTTCCAGGGCCAACACTTTATAAGCAGCAGAATATTGCTTATGTCAACATGGGACTAGCAAGAGAGCACAGAGGCTTTTTCCTGTACTCTCAGCCACTGAGATCATGGTGTTTTGCTTCCTTACAACTGTCTTGTATGAAGACTGAGAAACCTCAGGTCATGGCATCTCAACTGGAGTTGGTTTAGCTGCTAAACAACAACCTAGTTCTACCTAAGTGGCACCACAAAGAGCTGGGAACATTCCTCACTCCAAAACAACACCAAAAGGTCTCCAACTCTTCCTTCTACTCTTGTTCCATCAATTCTACCCCAAAAAGGCAGCACAACTGGCAAAGACATGTGTGCTTAGAAGGTCAACAGGAAAAGCAATTTCCTATGCCAGTGGTCTCAACCACAATGTTGCTAAAAATGGAGCAGCTGGTCTGGAGCTCACAGCACTCAGACCTCACCTGCAACTGAGAAGGAAGCCAATGAGGATGGAGAGAAAAAGCTGAAGGTAAAAAAACCAGTTAAGAAACTTAAGTTTTCCCCTTTCTTTTTTGTTTTCTTTTTGGCACAACTCCCATAGTAGAAGCAGAGCAAAAAAGTATCTAAGTGGAGTGAGGCAGTGGCAGAAGTAAATATGGAGCAAGCCCTGCCACAGGCCTGCAGTTTACAGAGTGAGGGAGTTTTGGGCAGTGCTGTTCTCTGGCTTTCCAGGAACAAAGATCCCAAGCAAATCCCTAAGTTGCTTAGGGAAATGAGAAGGGAATCCAACCACTTGAGAAAATGAGTCACACATCCAAGAGGTCTGGCTTCTCTCAGCAACCAGCCCCATGAAACCCACTGTGGAGCAAAGAGCAGGCACTGTGCCTTCAGGAAAAGCCCCAGCCCTGGAGGGTACCTGGCACTGAGCTAGAGTCAACAACTGGGGTGAAAAAACAGAACAGATCTGAGCATCAGTTTGAGCTGGAAAAGGAAGAACTGCAACTGTTTCACTTCCCTGAAAAACAGGTAAGGATTTGAGATCAGAATCAAAACTCTCCAACACTTGAATCCTGGGGTCAGGTTTGGGCTCCTCACTGCCAGGAGGACACTGAGGTGCTGGAGTGTGTCCAGAGAAGAACAACAAAGGTGGGGAAGGGTCTAGAGCACCAGTGTTGTGAGGAGCAGCTGAGGGAACTGGAGAAGAGGAGGCTCAGGGGAGACCTTCTCACTCTGCAACTCCCTGAGAGGAGGCTGGAGCCAGGTGGGGTTGGGCTCTTCTCCCAGGGAACAAGTGACAGGATGAGAGGAAACAGCCTCAAGCTGCACCAGGGGAGGTTTAGGTTGGATATTAGGAACAATTTCTTCCCTGCAAGAGTTGTCAGGCATTGGCCCAGGCTGCCCAGGGCAGGGGTGGAGTCACCATCCCTGGAGGGCTTCAAAACCCCTGGAGATGTGGCACTTAGGGACATGGATTAGAGGTGACCTGGCAGTGCTGGTTAGTGGTTGGACTCGGTGATCCTAGAGATCTCTTCCAACCTCCATGACTGCATGAAAACATTACAGATTTTAAAAAGAGAATTACAGACAGGAAGGAAAAAGCTGAAAGCTCTGAAGCAACAGTGTCCCTTTAAGATTTAGCAAGACATTGCCTTCAGCAATAGAAAGGAGCAAGGCAGATGAGAGGGAAAGAGAGGAGTGGTACCTGCTGAGAGCTCACACGTCAGTGCCTCCTGGTGACAAGCAGCACTTGGGGAATCATTCTGCTCTTCCCAGTGGAGCTTAACATGCAGGCTAAGGGCACATGCTGAAAGACTGCTTCAACCACAGGCCAAGCCAGTGCCAAAAGAAACCACCCTGCATCAACTTAACCCCACCCCCAAACGATAAGGAACCACAGGACAGACCCCAGCAAATCCAGGGAGTCTGCAGAGGAATCACTGCTGCACGTTCCAAACCAGGATGCATGGCAACACCAGAACTCAGCTGGGTTTCTGTGCCAAGACCAGAACTCCTTTGGAGCTGGGGCAGTGACTCAAACCAAGACTTGTGCATAGCAGAGGAGTGGCAGGTGTGCTGGAATACGTATCTGCCTGGGCCAGGGCCCCTCCAGCCCCAAATACGTATCTGCACAAACCTAAGTGCTTGTTTACCAAAGAGACAGGAACTGCTGCCAGGGCTTCTGCCAGAGCTCCGTTGTGCTGTAAAATGCAAAGAACCAAGATTCTCAGCAGCTCTCCCCCAGACACACCCAGTACAAGGCTTCCCCCTCCTACCAGTTATCTCTTGGCAAATTTCATCCTAGTGCAGCTTCAAAGGGAGGAAGCTGGCAAGCACTGGCTGCTGACACGGGCACATGGCTTTATTTGGTTGCCTGTCACTGTTGGCTGTAACAGGACCAGGTTTCTTTGGTGGGTGCTTTGTGTGGATCCTTCTCTGGGTCTGTCTGAAGAAATACAGGAAACCCTGGAGTTCCAGGACAATTTGTTGCCCTATCCTCCTCCAGCCATTCCTATATTCTGGAATGTTCACTTTCCAGCACTCTGGTAGTTCCAGGATTAAAAAGGGTCTAGGCAATATCCACCAGGAATGGCCAGCAAGCATAGAAATGCTGCAATACCAGTGCTTAAAAGGAGCAGCAACTAGGGAAGAAACACTGCAATAGCAGTGCTTAAAAGCACCAGCAACTAGGGAAGAAACACTGCAATACCAGTGCTTAAAAGCAGCAGCAACTAGGGACCTGCTGAACAAGAAACTAAAGACAACAACCTTCAAGTGGCCAGATGCTTGTGGAGTAAGCTAAGGACTTCCTAACCCTACAAACCTCTGCAGTGTATTCCCTGAAGGTAACCAGATTAAACCAGACTTTTGCTTCTCCTCTTGCACAAGAACCAAGCTTTGAACCTCCCCAAATTCAGCTGCCTGCATGTACTTCAAAGGGCACAGTTAGAGGACATCATCAAGTGTTTCTCCAAATCAATTAAGCCTTCATCAGAAAACCCATCAGCTGCAAAGTCTAATTCTTACCACATCCTTCTGAGAGGAAATGCAAATGGGAAAGGTAACTCCTATCAAAAGGAACACTACTGCAGAAACGTTCATGATTTTGAGCACCCTAAATCAACTGACTGTAGGTAGCAGGAGTCCCAAAAGCATCCATCACCTAACCCTACCCACTCCACAACATCTTCATCCAAACACCCCCAGCAAACACTGACTTGCTGTTTAACTGGAGTCAGAATAGTAGGGGGGAAAAGAAAAAGAAGCCAGTCCATGCCTACATTTCCTTTTCAGTCAGCCCAAAGAGAGGTGACTACTCTGACACTGGTTTTGTGTCCCACTCCCCCTTCTCCTCTCCTCAAATCCATGCATTACTCCCACAGAAGACAAGCACCAGCATGGTGAAACCTTCTTCCACACCCCATCTCCCTCTGCTTTCCCTATCTCCTTGCATCATTTGCTTCCAGTTGTGCTCTGAGCCCACAGCACCCTGGCAGAAGAGTTCACTATGGGTTTGGCACTGAAGGAAACAAACCCTCCACCCCAGAGCAAGAAACTGCATCACCTCTGCACATTCCTGACACAAAAGCATCATGGCCAGGGACAAGAGAACTCCTATCTAACACCAGCTAGACACAAGGCAAACCATCCACCCCTCCCCCTGCAGAACTTTACTCCATTCCAGCAGAGCAATCATTTTGAGCAGGGGGTGATGTGTTGAGGCTATGGTGCTATGATCTGAACCAGCAGCTGGTTCCTGGTCTCCTGGGAGGACAAAATAGCATCCAGGCACAGCATTAATCACCCAGAAGAAACAGAGAGTCTATTAAACTCACCTGGAAGGGGAGATCCATGGCACTGTTTCCAATCTGATTCACATTTGGCAGTGACCCACCATAGTACTGGCCACGACTCTGGCCCAGTTGCAGGTATTGGGTTTTCTGCAGCTGCAGCTGAAAGAGAAGGAGGAGGAAAGTGTCAGGGCAACTCAGTCATTTCTCAACACCATCTCTGTTATTGCTGAGAATGGACACCATCAGCTGGAATCCAACTTCTGGGAGAGAAAGTTAACCTTCTCCACAGAGCACAGCTGGCAAAGGGCCACCCCAGGCCTCGTGTGATGGTGTGAAGTCATCTCCATCTCCAACACATAACCACCACAGGAAACCACATGGTTCTTATGTCACCTGCTATTCTCAAAAGCCCTGGGGCAGTCTGGTCAAGACCCCCAGTATCCAACTTATCCAGCTGCTCACGTGTGTGACAGAGCAGCAAGAAAGTCATCATCACACTGAGGATGCTGTTTAACAAAACATTCAACCCTGTAAGCAATGCAGGTAACAGAGATGTCAAAGCAAGCTGCAGCTTTCCACCATGCAAGTGTTCTGTTCTCCTGCACCAGGAAAAGCCTCAGAGAAAGAGCAAGGCACACAGGATTGCCACAGAAAACCAACCCAAGAGAAAAAGCAGCAAAGGATTCCTTACTGAACAGGTACCCATGCAAATACACATGGCAGAGAACCCATGGCAGTGCTGAGTGACACCTCCCTCCTGCAACACTCAGCGTGCCTTCCCAGAGCTGTACCCACTTCTGCTCTACAAAACATCCTGCAAGAGAGCAAGCTGCTTCTTTCCTCCTCCAAAGTCAACTTCTTTTCATTGTCCCTTCTCCCTGTGTCTCAACAGCTCCTGAGTAAGAGCTACAACCCTCTTCCTTAGTGACCTTTCTCCTTTCCTTTAGTTTAGCAGCACCAATATTGAACACCAGCTCTCATCCAACTCTGCCATGCTCCCACTCAGCACATCTCCACCTAACACCACACCAAAGCCCAGCTTCACACTGATTAAGCAGAACTGGCAATCATCTGAACACAACAACCCTGGCTCCCAGGGATGCATCTTCCAAGAACTCAAGCAACTACCATGAAAGCAGCAATGAAATGAGCTTGCATAAGCTCCCTCTCCTCCCACCGTGGAGGAGGAGATGGTTTCTAATGGATGTTGTTCCTCACTAGATGTCAACTGGCTGGTTCTGCATGCTGAAATACAAGAACATGCCTAGATTGGTAGCAAAGAATTGTTTCAATGCTCAGCTCTTGGAAGAGATGCAGGTTGGTTGCTAAGGTACTGGAGTGTGTACATCAACAAATCTGCTGGAGTTTCATTCAAAGCAAGCTGAAAGCCTTTGCCTCACAATGCCAGGATTTTGAAGAGCAAAGTTTGGACAAGCACTAGAAAAGCCCAAGTGGCATCCCCAAACCTCTTTGGGTTTGGGTTTTCTTCCTTTTTCTTTTATCTTTAGACTTTTCTTCAAGCAAAGGAAGCAGCAGGGTGGGAAGGAGTGGCCCTGCCTCTACAGCATCACCACAAAGGCCCTGAGGTTGGGTGAAGATGTTTCAGGAAGAGCTCAGGCTGTGCTGACAACATGATCTGTGCAGAGTCTTCTGCCAACAGGACAAGGATGTGGGCATGGATGCTGAGCTGGGTCAGCACCCCAACAGGACAGGGAGGAAAGGGACCTGTCTGCTTCTATCTTGCCATCACTTAGGGTACAGCTATAGATGTGTATCTAGAGATTCAAACAGTCCCTGAAGAGGGGGAGACAATGGCATCACCCCAAGGAAAGCCTTCCAGTACCTAAAGAGGGTCTAAAGATCAGGAGGAACCCTTGATCTGGAACTGTGGTGACAGCACAAGGGGCAATGGTTTTAAACTGGTTTAGGTCAGACATAGGAGGAAATTCTTTCCCCAGAGGATGGTGAGATACTGGAACAGGCTGCCCACAGCAGTTGGGGATGCTCCATCCCTGGCAGCATTCAAAAGCAGGCTGGATGAGGCTTTAAACAACCTGGGCTAGTGGGTGGCATCCCTGCCCATGGCAGGAGGGATGGAACTAGATGATCTTTAATGTCCCTTCCAACCCAACCCATTCTAGGATTCATTCTAGGAAACAGACTAAACACCCTTTATTCACACAATCTCCCCTAGAAGCCACCACTTTCCAAACACTCAGCCAGCCAAAATCTTCCTGCTTTAGCTGAGGAACTACAAAGAACCCAAACCTTAGGCAACAGCTCAGAGATGAAACCTCCCTGTGGAACAGACACCCTCAGAGGCCTCAGCTATTCAAGCAAGACATCAGCCACAAAGTGCCTGATGGTTTCTTTCCTTAAGCAAAGGAAGGACAGGTAAATCTCCTCAGCCCAGGGACTTACAAAACACTCCCAGTGTGCTGGACCAACCAGTTCAAAAGCAGCCCACCTAAAGAGCAGGAAAGGGCCTCTCCCTGCTTCTCTTTTGCAATCTTTTGACACCCAATTCCAGCCCAGTGCTCTCTAAGCACCAGATGAAAGGAGAGCAAGGCTCTGTGCTGCTATCACTTCATGAGTCACAGCCTCTCTACCTCAGAGCTGCAGATCACAAAAAGCACAACATCAGAACTAGTTGTGCTTTTTGCCTAGCCCTTACATATGTTTTTGTTGTTAAAAAAAGCCTTGCTTGGGATTCTTGCCAAACCCTGAAGTAACTCTTTCAACAGGTGTTGCTTTCTCCTCTTCTTGCCTACTCCAAGGCACCCAGGGAAGGGGGAGGTTGCTTTCTGCTTTTTGTCATGGTTTCTTTTTCAGTCTCTACCTACCCCAAAGCAGAATGGAACAGGGAGGTCATGACCATTTGTCTTCCCAGGGCAGTAAAAGGTGGAGATGAGGAAACACTGAAGCCCTTCCCCAAAAGCAGCCTGTTCAATGGCTTGGCTGGATCATTCATTTTAGTAACACTCCCTCTGATAAACACTTTGGGAGATCTCTGCCAAAAGTAAAAATCTGAGGGCTGGTCCTTGCCATCATATATCATCCCAGCAGTGAGGGGATCTGGGTCTGCTCCTCTCAGCAGCCTCCTGCCTCCTAACAGCAAGTGGCTCCCAGGCTGCTATGCCTTTTATTGGAGACCATCAACAACTGCCACTTGCAATCTGGGGAGATCAAGCAGAAGCAGAGCAGAGCAGTTTGCTAAGGGCCTCCAATCCCCACCTCTTCAGCTACTCCACATGCATGTTGACAGCCTGGGATGTTAGACCTTCCTGTCATTCCAACAGAAGAGATGACACCAGCCACATCAGCTCAGGCTTTTCCAAGCTGAGGATCACCAAAAGGCCAAGTGTGTCCTGGGCTGCATTCCCAGCAGCATGGCCAGGAGGTCAAGGAAGGTGATGCTGCTGTTCTGCTCTGCCCTTGGGAGAGCCCACCTGGAATAGTACATCCAGCTCTGGAGTCCTCAGCACAGCAGAAGACATGGACCTGCTGGAGAGGGTCCAGAGGAGGCCACCAAAATGATCTGAGGGTTGAACACCTCCCCTGGGAGGCCAGGTTGAGAGAGTTGGGGTTGTTCAGCCTGGAGAAGAGAAGGCTCCAGGGAGACCTGACTGCAGCCTTGCAGGACTTAAAGGGGCTGATAGGAAAGATGAGGATAAACTGTTATTAGGGTCTGTAGTGATAGGACATGGGGAAATGGCTTAAACTAAAAGAGGGAGATTTAAACTGCATAGAAGGAAGAAATTGGGGATGCTGAGGGTGCTGAGAGCCTGGCCCAGGCTGCCCAGAGAGGTGGGAGATGTCCCATCCCTGGAACCACTCCAGCTCAGCTTGGCTGGGGCTCTGAGCAACCTGCTCTAGTTGCAGATGTCCCTGCTGACTGCAGGGCTTGGCCTAGATGCCCCTGGAAGGTCCTTCCCAACCTAAACTACTCTGTGATTCTATGATGCTACTAAACCTGCACATTTCCCTCTCCTGCCCTGAGAGAACCCAGGAGTCCCAGCTCTTAGCAAGGAGAGCAGTGCACAAAGAAGAGCAGCTCTGAAGATGGAAGCAGCCATGGGCTGTGACTGAAGAGAACACTTCTGTTTTCTGCACCAGTACCTTGTGAGGTGCCCTAAGAACACTGCACAGTTTGGGGTTGGGGACTAGGTTTGAAGAGAGGAAAGGGAAAAAAAAAGGTCTTTTCTGAAGAGAAAAATTCAGATTCCTCTTCAAATGTTAACAAGTCTCCTGACAGCTCCAGCTTCATCTCCTGGGGTTACAGTCAATTAGTGGCAACTTGCTTTCCATTTGAGTTTAGATAGTGAAGTATGATAATGAATTACTTAGTGCTCACCAGATATATTCATTTCTTGAACCACAAGAACTTAAGAGACTCTACATTACAGCTTTTCCATTTCTGGATGATGTGGCCAAGATAATAACTCCCTGACAGTTGAAACTATTGCTAAATATTCCAGTTCTTTCCTGAGAAAGCTTCTGGTCAGGAAAAAGCTTTTGCTTGTTAAACCATTTTTATTTCTGCTTGGCATTCCTCTTCAGGAGAAATGTTTCCCACATGGCAGATCCTAACTGCATCTGTAATTTTCCCCTCCACCAGCATTTCTCTGGTGCTACTTAAAGAAAAACAATATTTGAAGTTAAAATCCAATTTCATCATTAAACCCCAAACTCTTCTGCATCAGTAGACTGGCTGAAAACACTCCCAAATCAAAGGTTGACATGCTGTTGGCTTGCCAGATGGGAAGTGATGTTAAAAGCAAAGGTGCAAGAGTCACCACCTGTGAGGCAGCAGCAGCAGCAGCAGCATCCTCACAGCTACCAGGGAAGGAATGGTTAGGGGTAGGGAAGGAATCATTACCTTTCCATGTAGTAATTAGGAATTACAAGCAATTACAGCCCTAACTCAGCCAAGAGCTGAGGAACATGACCTGACCTCCCTCTGGTTAATGGAACTGGACACACACAACTCTGGTAAGAGCTCAAAAATAACAGATTTAACACTATGACTGACTTGCTAACAATGGAACATTCTTCCAGATCCTGCTTTTATGTCAACTCATTTCTCTGAACTACCTCAATTTTTCCACTTAGCTTGGGTTCCAGTTTGCTGCACTTACAGCTGTGTTTGCAGGGAGAGAGTCAAGTTATACAGCAAAAAGAGAAACACATCCCTAAAAGCATTTCCAGTTTTCCTCCAGACTTGCTAAGTGCCCAAACTGTGGAGATGGGAATCAAAGGAAACATTTGTTCCAAGTCAACACTTCAACTTCTCTGGGCAAAGGACAAACTTCCTGAGAGAACTTCAGCCCTAACTGCCCAATGAATTAGAGACTGGAATCCCAGTCCATCAAAATCCACTTTTTAAATGTCCTTTTTCAGTGCAGAAAGATTTGAGTCCCAGAAGTGTAATCAAAGGGTGGAGTGTCCTCTTGATCAAAAAATCCCCTAAGATATCTGATGACTACAGGAAACAAGAGTTCATGATAACTGCTCTTTTGCTGCCTTGCACTTTCCACACCAAGCTCTCTTCAAATGCTAGCTTTTCCCTTCAGAAAGCTCTCTCTTCAGCATGTGGAGCCTCAGAAGCAGCAAAACAAGTGCAGATTACAATTAGAAATGTATTAGCAAAGCTTAATTGGAAATTCAATTCTGTTGAAAGGATTAACTGGAAGTTGTAGAGACTGCCTGAGAGGTAAAGCTGGTCTTCAAAGGAGCTCCAAGCTGCCCAGCTGGAGAGCTCTGAAATTTCTCAGGAGGGCAGGCAGAAGCAGGATTGGCCACAGGGAAAAAACCCAGAGTGGCCTGGAGTTTGAAAGTGCCTGGGCTTGATCTGGCATCCTCAGAACACACCCCTGCTCTTTTCTGCTCTCTCCCCAGGCATCAACTCACTTCCACTCTTGCTGGAAAAGTCTCCATTCAAAGGCCTCTCTAGGACTATTTTGGGCCTCTCTGCAGAAGAGCCAAAGATAGGCACTAAAGACCAAAGTGCCCTTTTCTCCTCAGAACTGGACTTTTCAGGTTGCACAGGTAGGGCAGTGGGAAGTTTTCCAGGTCAAGTGTGCACATTTCCTCTCCTGTGAGCCAGCAGAAGGCAGAGCTTCTCCCAAACTACTGATCTGGCTTCTTCCTCCAGCAGGAGACTGAACCCCAAGGCAAACAAACCCCCAAGAGAAGGCAGTTACTCAGTGGAATCCCAGTGGAAGTGTTGTCTTCAAAGGAAGCTTTCCTCCCATCCCCAATCCTCATGCTGATAGGAAAAGCAAACAGTCTCAGAAAGCAAGCTAAGCTGCCATCCACTGACTGACTCAGCTACTGCATGTCGATGTGGGGGCAGCACAGCCCCCAGCTAAGCACCACCTCAGCACCCAACCACCTCTTCAGCTGGGAATCTCCTTTCTGTTGTGCTCCCAACAACTCACTAACTGCTCTGAGCACCACGGGCTTGGCTCCTCCCTTCCCCTCAACCTCTCTGCTGCTAATAGCCTGAAGTTTGCATGACAATTTGGGTTTAAACGCTCTGCACTTGCTACCCCACAGACTTCTACGCTTTATTAATACACATCCAAAGCACTGCTCACTCACTTCCTGAAGCCACCTCCATGAAAGCTGCCTGGGATTCACTGATTTCAGTGAGGAAGGAGTCACAAAGCAATAAGAGAGAAGAAAATTTCCATCTTAGCCACAGTTTCACTAATCAGAGCAGGCAGCCCAGTCCTCCTCTCCATCCACAGCCCTAGACACAAGCCCAGTAAAGCCAAGAACCTCACATTAATATCAATCATGAGAAGACACAGAAAGCTCTTAGGAGAAAAAAACAAGTTTGTTGTAGTTGCAGAACACAAGCAAGCAGAGTGTGCTGTGGAGAACACAGCCCCAGGGCTCAGGTTGCCTCTTCTCTCCCAGGGAAGCTGCATAACCTTGCCCCTCATTCAATCCCAGACTGTTAGGGGTTGGAAGGGACCTCTGGAGATCATCTTTGTCCAACCCCCCTGGCAGAGCAGGGGCACCTAGAGCAGGCTGGACAGAATGGTGTCCAGGGGGGTTTGGAATGTCACCAGAGATGGAGGCTCCAGCACCTCTCTGGGCAGCCTGGGCCAGGGCTCTAACCACCCTCAAAGTCAAGGAGTTCCTCCTTGTGTTCAGCTGGAACTTCCTATGCTCCAGTTCATGCCTGTTGCCTCCTGTCCTGTCCCTGGGCACCACTGACATGAAAGGCTTCTGGAATGCTTCACTTTTGCATCTCTGTAGTGCTCTTACAGTCTGAGTACAACAGAGTAGTACTGTAGTTTGTGTAATTCCATCAGGTTCTTCACAGTTCATTGCAATTAATTAAGAAGACTTCAGTTCTTTGGCTGTTGCAGATTAAACTCCAGTTCTGCATGCTATCTAAGATCTGACTAGGTGGCTAGAGAAGAGCTGGAGCTGGATGTCTAGTAACAGTTTTCCAACTAATTAAATCAGATGATGAAGTCTAGGAACATCAATATTGCCCTGCTGTCTGAGCATGCACCCACAGAAGGGTGCAGATGAGAGATGTTTCTCTTTAATCGAAAGGGTGCCCTAAGAGAGAGGGGAAATAAACTGCCTGAGGCAAAGCCACTGCTTTTCAACTTGCAGAGCACCTAATGCTGCTCTGCCTCAGGGGCAGCATCAGGGAACTCCACTCCAGCAAAAGGCCTGGCCACAGAGCTCTCATTACCCAAAGTATGCAGCTTGCTACCAGCCCCTGCAAGCTAATGCACACTGCAGATCACAGAATGGTTCTGGTTGGAAAAACCCTCTGAGATCATCAAGTCCAATGTCCACCCAACACTGCCACGCTCACCAACTCAGGTCTCCCCTGAGCCTCCTCTTCTCCAGGCTAACCAAGCCCAGTTCCCTCAGCTGCTCCTCACAACACTGGTGCTCTTAGACCCTTCCCCAGCTTTGCTGCACTCCTCTGGCCACACTCCAGCACCTCCATGTCCTTCTGGCAGCGAGGAGCCCAAACCTGACCCCAGGATTGGAGGTGTGGCCTCCCCCACTACAGAGCAACAATCACCTCCCTAGTCCTGCTGGCCAGAGAAGAAGGGAACTCTGAAAACTGTTTTCCTCTCAAAATGAGAGCACACTTCCATGTCCCTGCTGCAAAGCAAGCCACACTGCTCCCTTACTGCTGCCTAACCAACCACACATGGGCACCAGGAGAAGCCACCAGTGCCCACAGAGAGTGGAGTGAGCTTCCTGACCACTCTTCCAGGAGAATGGAGCCAGACTAGACTGCCTCTCTTCTCCCAGAAACAAAGAGAATCCCTCCCATCCCTCTCTCCTTTGGGCTGTCACAATCAGGAAGGAAAGCCATCAAGCCAGATTGCTGAAGTAACTTATTTCCTGCAGTCTCCCACTCTGCTCCAAGAGCAGCAGCAGATCCAAAGGCACAGCTGGTCCTCCCAGGAAGACTGGGAAAGGAAATGAAGGCTGAAGTTTAGAGGAAAGGTATAATCCACAGTGAGAGCAGCTGCTCTGTCTGGGTCACTTGGGATTTAAACTATTCCATCATCAGCTCTGCCACAAAACTGTTTTGCAATGGCTTTTTGGGGGAGGGTTTTTTTTTTGTTTTCACTGCATTTTTTGGGGTATGTTTTTGTTTTCCCTAAAAGTGAAGATTTTAACACTGGCTAGACACAGACAAGTGAGGACAAGCAGAGCAGAAGTTTCCCTTGTTGCCTCTGCCAATCATTCCTTGGCCTTCCAATGCTATTAGCATCCTACTGCAATAGATGCTGAGAGGAAAAGCACCAGCAAGCCAAAGCAGGAAGCCAAATGTCTACTAGAAACTCACTGAAAATTGCCACCACAAACTCCAGACATATGGCATGAACTGGATGTGAACCCAGGCTCTTAGAACTGCTACCTCACTCTTTACTCTCCCTTCACCCTAGCTGTCATTTCAGTCACTCTCCAGGATTTCTTCCATGATCCCATCAACATGTCAGGACACAACCAGGGAAGCTGCAGGTGAGCCAAACCCTGGCACCAACAACACAAATTGGGAGGGGGGGAGGTGGGGAAATGGCATTCTTGCTTCCTTTTTATTGCAGGGAAGGAATCTGTTGTAATCTACTGGCATTTAGCAGCCACAAAAGAGCAGCAGCTTGCTTCCTGCCACACTGAAACACTTGACAAGCAGCTCTGCCCTCCTAGCAGAGCTGCAAACACCAGGCCAGAACTGAACCTGACTGTTACCAGCAGACAGCTCCAGTACACTCCCAAATACACTGTGCAAGGACTGAGGGGGTTCCCAGGGCACTCAAACATCCACACCTCAGAAATTCACAGTAAAACAGGAGGTGATGTATTCAAGGACCAGAACCAGAAGGATTCAGCTCCCAGGAACTCGGTACTGGGTGTGCAGGGAGGGAAGAGGAGGCAGAATCCCCTCCCTCCACCCATGAAGCCAGAGCTTGAAATGAAACAGGAGTTCCCTCCAGATGGGAATCAAACAAACAGGGGTCAGAAGAAGGGATTTTCATCCCTAGAGTAATGAGAACTGCTAGTCAGAAGAAAGTAGCCAGCAAGATAGGCAACTGCAGGCTTTAGAACCCTGATAAGGTTGCCTGACAGCCTGACATAGATGCTGCAGTTCCAGTTGCTTACTAGCAAAACCACGAGGTCTCAAAGGGTGTCCACCCACTGGAGCAGCTGCAGGGCTCCCTTGCAGCTCCAGAAAAAGCCTCTACAAAATTAAGGCAGTCCTGAAGGATTCTGTGCTTTGACAAGGAGAATGGAGATGATGGAGCAAGTTCTCATCCCCCAGTACCTGTGACAACAGCTCTCCTTTTTGGAGACCATCTAAACCCCACCAGGCACAGAACTGCCAAGGCAAAAATCACTTTGTTTCAAGGTGCAGGCATTACTGGAGGTTCTTCCTCATCAATAAACCATCTTGGGTCACCTGCCTGATTCCTGTAGTGAAGAGCAGGAGCAAAAGCAAACTGGAGAAGCTCTGGCATGGCCCTGGCCCAGGCAGCTGAGGTGCAAAAAGTGTCACTTCAAATAAACTTCTCCCCACTGGTGACTGTGTTACTGCCTGGCTAAAACCATTACAGCCCAGACAAACACATTTCATTCATAAGAGCTGAGAAATATATTGATCAGCAAAGCTGAAGCAGGAATCAGCTGAATCTCTGCCAACTAGTGATCACTGCACTTTTAGCACTCCAAGAGAGCCAATTATTACTCATGAGTTCATGATGTTTTCTTCACCTTCCTGCTGAAGAGATTATTTAAGACCTCAAATCACTTAACTGGATTGTTTTGTCCTGCTGTGAGTCATCTACAAATTCCAAGGCACCATGAGATTCTCCTTCAGGAGCTGCAAGCAAGTCCCCAGGGCCTGCCTCAGCTGGAAGAGTGTGGGGAAGCAGTTATAAACCCTGCACACACTCAGCCCTCTGCCCCCAGCTGCCTTCTACAATTCATGTGGAACTGAAAAGATCTTTTCCCCCCAATGGACTCTTGCAGTTTAGAAACCACCCCAAATCCACATCACACACCAAATCCAAAAGCCCTTTTCTTGTGACTCCAAAGAGGCCAAAGCCAGAATGTTTAACTTCTGCAGAGGAGGGAGGGGAGAGGGAAGAAGAAGCATTTGATGCAGCTAAGCTTTTAGCATGAGTCTTTCTGGCTGGGTTCTAGCAGCAGAGGTGTGAGCAGTGTCACCTCCTGAGGCATGAGCTGCATTCAGCTTTCTCCAGTCAATGAACTGAGGTGAACTACTGGATGTTGGATCTGATGTTTGTCTGACCTATCTGATGCTCTGAAGGCAAAAGAATCAGTAGGAACACACCTTGCAGAGCTGGAAGAAATCAATCAAGCCCCAACAAGAAATAATCAAATGCAATACCCAGGCTGCCACTCTGTGTTTAAAAACACTGGGCTATTTCTGGTGAACAAAGGTTTACTGTTTCAGACTTCACAGTCACAACCAAGCTGCAAGCAAAAACAGGATACAGCCCAGCTAGAGCCTTAAAATAGTGACTGTTCTCCAGCATTTCTGCTCTATCAGCAGGCAGAGAGCCAAGCTGAGCTACACCACCAACCAAAGCTCAGCTGCACAGCCCTGAGGAAACAAAGCAGAGCCCATGGCCCTGCTGCAAGTGCCACCCTTCTTTTGCTGAGAGGCTTTCCCAAAAGAGACAGGCAGGAACAGTGCTGATCACTCAACAGAAGGAGCAGAGAGGACTCATACTGGCAGCACACTGATGATCTGAGAGCCCAAAGAATCTCTCTGCCTCCCTGATGGATTCAAATCCAGCACCACACTCTAGGCACCCACTGCTTTCCAGGATCATTCTGAGCTAGCAACCTTCTTTCAAAGCAAAGGCTTCTTTGGAGCAGCCCAATCTATGTTTGCTGCCTGATGGACAACACTTCAGAGGAGAACAACAGAGAGTGAGTGGCTAGGCCAAAAAACCACCCCAATGAAATTCCTAAACCATCCTCCTATTGAAATGTCTCAGAGAAGATGCAATAAAGGCAGAGATGCCCTCATTAAGCACACTAAAAATAGGAGTTTCTGTTCCATTTCTTATTTTTAGCTAAAGAATGAACAGTCAGTTATGTAACCCTACAAGTTTGGGAAATGAGGAGACAAGCAGGACCTGTCTGCAACTCTTTGGAGTTTACTAGCCACCAGGAGAGCTCCTGCCTCTGCACTGCTCTTAGCTACAAGCTGGTTCAGTGAAAAACCTGCTGCTCCAAGATAAATGTGGGATTTAGCTGCCACTGAGACTTGTGGTGGTCTACAGACAGGATGTCTTTCAGTCTGTGGTCCCAAGACAACACCACACCAGACCCCAGAACCACCCTGGCCTCTGTGGGGTGTTCTTCCCTCCAACAATTCCTCCTACTGCAGCTCCACAGACTGTCTGTAGCTCTTGAGGAGGCCTCAGACAGATCTCTAGCTATGGAAAAGATCTGCCAGTAGGGTCAAGATTCTTGGAATGCCAAAGGGCTGGTACAAGGTAATCCTGTCACTGCACAAGAGAGAACCCAAATTCCAATGAGAAGGTCAATAAGGCACTGGGACCTGAGCAGGCTGCTGGAAATCTGTGCAGTGGTTCAGGTATTCCTTTTGGTCTTTCCTCACCAGGGGAAAAATGGCACAGAGTAGGCAAGGGGGCACAGAGTCTCCTGGAATTGGCATTAAAAGACTGCAACAAGGATGATGCTTGCCCATGTCCAGGATCAGAGGACTGGAGCACCTCTCCTGTGAGGACAGGCTGAGAGAGTTGGGCTTGGTCAGTCTGCAGAGGAGAAGGCTCCCAGGAGACCTTCTGGTGGCCTGCCAGGATTTGAAGGGGGCTGCAAGAAAGCTGGGGAGGAACTTTGGGGGATGTCAGGTGGTGACAGGACTAGGGGGAAGGGATCCAAACTAGAGGAGGGGAGATTTAGATTGGATATTAGGAGGAAATTCTTCACTGTCAGGGTGGGGAGACACTGGCACAGGTTGCCCAGAGAGGCTGTGGAAGCTCCAGCCCTGGAAGCTTTGAAGGCCAGGCTGGCTGGGGCTGTGGGCAAGCTGCTCTAGTGGGAGGTGTCCCTGGCAGGCAGGGGGTTGGAACTAGCTGATCTGTAAGCTCCCTTCCAGCTCTGACAGCTCTGTGATCCTCTGTGTGTACAGACAGAACAAGGAGAAGCTCAGTGAACACCACTCCAGGGGTTGGTGGCTGCTGCATGGATGCCATGAACCTCATCTACAGACTGCAAGGTAAGAAAAAGGTGCCAAGGCAGCCTGTGGAATCAGCACTGTCTTCCCTTCTGCCTCTGAGGTTGGTTTTTGCAGCTTAATCCAGCTTATGAATCTTGAAACACCACTGAGGGATTCCAGAGCTAGGCAAATCTCCTGCACAGCTTCACATCCCTCCAAGATGCTGCTGCTACAACAGCCACCAGAAAGGCAGAACAGAAAGAACTGATAATGCTTTCTGAGCTGAGACCTATCACCACCTGCCTGGACTCAAATTCCCTCCCCTTGGAGGCCTCAGCCATCCAAGGAAAATAACTGGTAACATAAACAGTAATAGTTGGGGATCAAAGTTAACTGAAAATTCATCTAACAGAAGTGCAGCCTGCCATTAACACATCTTACTGCTACCCAGGGGGAAGGAACCATCCTAAATGCACTAGTGAGTAGCCCAGCAGGGATATCACAGAGGAGAGCTTCCCAGTCATCCAGAAAAGCAAGAGAGCAAGCAGGCAAGAAAGTAAAATACACATCAGAGAAAATCTGCCTGTAAAATCCAGCCTTTTAGACATGGATCATGAAGTGCTGCAGTTATGAGAGCAGCCTGAAGCCAGAATGCATGGTTTCAGCCTCCTCTGCTTCATTATTTAAGACTCATGTTTTGTTTGTGGGGGTGGTGGTGTTATTGCAAAGGATTGTTCTGGTACAGAGAGAAGAGTTTTCAGTTCCCAAGAGAGAATCTGCCAAAGGAGGCTGTTATCAACACTCAGTTACAACCTGGTCATTGATAAGGTACCAGTGAGATCACCCTCAGCCACCCCTGGCTGACAAACAGGCACTCTGGCTGGATAAGCAGCAGTGGAGATCTTGTCAGAGATCTTATTGCTGGAGATCCCTTCCACAGCAGTCAATATGCAAATCCTTGAGAGCAAATCACAGCAGCTCTTTAAATATTAACTGCCCTGCAGGATCAGGTACACTGCTCCTAGCCACTCAGGTCAGAAAGCCTCACAAGTTTGGCTACCACCTCGAGTTTACACTGAAGGCTGTGGGATTGCAATTGATTATCAAAGGACAAAGAGTTTAAAGCACATCTACAACAACACCAGGGGGGAAATCCAGCCACCACAGCCAGAAATGTTATTTTAGAGACTGGAACAGGTAAGGGAGCCTGCATGGGAGATGCTCTAGCATCAGAGTGGCCTCAAAGCTGCCCCAAGGGGGCTGGCAGCTCTGTACCTCTGTGTGTGGCATGGTTGAGGCCACAGCTCCAAGCCTGGGGTCAGGTTTGGGCTCCTCACTGCCAGAAGGACACTGAGGTGCTGGAGTGTGGCCAGAGAAGGGCAAGGAAGCTGGGGAAGGGTCTAGAGCACAAGTGTGGTGAGGAGCAGCTGAGGGAACTGGGCTTAGCCTGGAGAAGAGGAGGCTCAGGGGAGACCTTCTCACTCTCTGCAGCTCCCCGAGAGGAGGCTGGAGCCAGGTGGGGTTGGGCTCTTCTCCCAGGGAACAAGTGACAGGATGAGAGGAAACAGTCTCAAGCTGCACCAGGGGAGGTTTAGGTTGGGTATTAGGACAAATTTCTTCACTGCAAGGGTGTTTAGGCACTGACCCAGGCTGCCCAGGGCAGGGCTGGAGTCTCCATCCCTGGAGATGTGGCACTTAGGGCCATGGTTTAGAGGTGACCTGGCAGTGAGAGGTCAGTGGTTGGACTCCATGACCTCAGAGCTCTTTTCCAACCTTAATGATTCTATGACCCTAAGCAGCAGTTTGATAACAGCAGATTAAAAACCCCTTGCTCCCAACTCACCACAGGTAACCCAAGATGGCTGGGAAAACAAAAAATGCCATTTAGATGATAAAATAATTCCATCCAAAAGGCACCTGACTGAGAAACCTAACTACAACTTGCACCAGCTTTCAGCACAGTCACACTGTGGCTTTCCCAGGGCTCAGGGGTTTCCTCTCCTGCACTGTTTTGTGCTGTGTAAAGCACAGCTCTCTTCTGTCTCATCTACCAGGTACTGAGGAGAGTTCACACCTAGGCCACATGGCTTCTACAGTAAGTTTTCAGTACAACATATTCCTGAAAACCACTTTCAGGAGTGATTTCTTTTGTCCCCTTCTGTAGTTTAGTGCTTTACCCAGAGAGCACTCACTCACCTCTGCCCTCCTACTGCTGGCAGCACCTAACTCACACCAACACAGCACCACCTCCTCCTGACTGATGCTTCTGCCATGTCTGTAGCTTCTGCAGGAGGTTGACAGCTCCTGGATTCACAGCTGTAACTCAGAGTCACCAGAACCACACTACATTTGTAAACAAGACCAAGAAACTCAGTGTCCAGAGCTAAAAGTTTCCTGCAGGCAGAGCTCCCCCCTGCCAGGTGTGCTGCAGCTCATGAATGATCTCTGAGGGAGAAGCCCAAATCAGGCTCCAAGAGCTGACTGTACATAACCCTGAGGATGTCTTCTCTTCCTAAAGGAGCAGCTTCTGGACATGCAAACTGCTGCTAATGCTCTCCCGGTGCTGAAGCTCAGGAAGACTCTGAAATGCAGCAGCTGAGCCGAGTTCCTCACCCTCAGCCTGTGAATTACAACTCATCCACTGAACCACAGAGGCTGTAGAAGCAGAGTTCCAGATGCCTACAGCTCCTCCAGAGCTCTGGGCCATCCTTAATGCCAACCAGCCTGGCCACTGCACAGGAAAAGGCTGTGTCTGAGAGCTGAGGCAAGCAGCTGAAATGCCCAGGAAGGATGGAATGACAAATAAAATCCTTCTCTCCTTAGAAAGAACAGCAGAGCCCAAAGCTGCCTGGGTTTAGCAGGAGAGCCATGGCCCTGCTGCCTGCAGGAGGGGAGGTCTCCAGCATGGCATGTCAGCACTGCCTGCCTGCTTCCCTCGGACTGCTCAGGCAAGCACAAGGCCAGGGATTCCTCGTGCTCCTGTGGGCAGCTCACTGCTGCATTTTCCCTCTCCTGATTTACACTAATCCCTCCACAGAATTACCAACACCCCCCCAGTGTCTCAGCATGTCCAAGGCAGCTCCTCACCCAGCCTGGGTCTGTCAAGAGAGGAGCAATGCCTGAAGGTGGTGGCACAGATGGTGCCATGTGGGGAGCATATGTGGTGGTAACAAAACCAACTGCCTTGGGTCTGGGTCCTGCTTCACCAGGGAAAGGACAGGAAGATCAAAGGTGAAGCCTAAGAGACCCAAGGGAATGGCATGAAGCTGTGCCAGGGGAGGGGCAGGGTAGATCCCAGGCAAAGGTTCTTCACCCAGAGGGTGCTGGAGCACTGGAACAGGCTCCCCAGGGCTGTAGTCACAGCACCAAGCCTGACAGAAGTCCAGAAGCATTTGGACAAGACCCTCAGACACATGGGGTGATTTCTGGGCTTGTCCTGTGCAGAGACAGGAGCTGGACTCCATGATCCTGCTGGGTCCCCTCCAACTCAGGACATTCTGTGATTCTATTTCTTGGTCTGGAAGTGTGCAAATTCAGGGTTCCAACCCTGTGCTGAGAAGGTAACAGAGAAGAAAAACACAGGCTAGAGGTTGGGCAGTAAACATTTCTCTCTGGGAGACACTCATCCTACTACTAACTGAAACAAAAGCACTCCCAGCTGGAAGCATGAACCTCCAGGCTGGAAGGGCTCAGGCCTGACTCTGATGCAGCTCTTCAGGATCTTTCAGACCCTCAAACCCACTGTCACACAGCCAGGAATTTCTTTGTTATCAAATGATTTAATAAAAGGATGCTGGAGCCATTAGGAAACCCTGCAACACTGCATCCTCCTCAGGAGTGGCTCTCACTGTTCACCCCCCAGATGAGCACTCCTGATGTAAGTAAGCTTTGGAACACTGGTTTGCATGCTACCCCCATCACCCTGGGACCTGTGAATGGACACAGGAGACATCTGGAGCTCTGCCACAGTCAGGAGGAACAATTCATGTCTTAAATGTTGTTCCAGGGAGGTGTGTGCCCCCTGCCTGTGTTTTACACACACACACACAAACCCAAGCTCTGGGGTATTCCCTTGATCTTGATTTCACTTCACTTCAGCTGAACAGTAGCTGTGCCATTCCAAACACTAAACCAAACCAGGATCTTCCCATTAGAAACATTCAGGTTTAAACCAGAACCACCAATTCCTTTCTGCTTCCTTCACATCCTCCTCAAGAACTCCACAAAGCAACACACACCACTTCTGACAACACCTAGAAGCACCACAAGCCCAACTCTTGTCACCTCACCCTCCCAGGGACTGACAAAACACTCAATTATTGACTTGGGAAGACAGAAAGCAAGTTTTGGGTCACAGAATAGTAAAGATTACTACTAAAGAAGGAGTGCTGGCAGCAGCAGCTTGCTGAGACACCTCCTGCAGGCTGAGACACCTTGCTTCAGCTGCATGGGAGCTTTGGCTGAGGGAAGAAACTGCCAAAGCACTGCTGGAATTTTTGCAGAGTGTTTCCTAACATCCCCAGAAGCCTGAGTTTTTCATCCCTCTTCTCACTCCAGTGCCACCAGCACAGCTCTCCAGACAGCTGGGGCTGGCAGGTTTAGAGGGGTCTTGTTTTGGGAGGTGGAGGTCAAGACTACAAGGTCTGTAAGAGGGAAGCCAAACACAGCTCCACCCAAACTCCCTCACAGCTAAGTGACTCTAACAACGTATATTAAAACCCCCAGTCCTGGAAAGCCAACAACAGCTCCAACTGGACAGGTATCCCCTTGAAAGGGCAGGGCACAAGCTACTGCCACCTCTTCTTTACACATCTTCCACTCTCCAGCAGCTGAGGAGCCACACGCTGAGGAGTTCAGCACTCCCCGTGCTACCCTGCACCTCAACGGGGGCTTCATTACCATCTGAAAGGGTAAATCCACACCGAGCCCTGCTCCAGCAGCTACTGTGGTAAACAGCTCATCCTCAAACCACAGAAACCAGGGCAGGTTTGACATTTCATGCTTCACAGAGAAAGGGAGAGGAGCAGAACCACAAGCACAATCCAGGAGTCAGTGTCACACAGAGAAAAAAACCCAACCAACCCAACAAAAAACACCCCCCTCCCACTCTCTTCCCACCCACTTTGTTACTACAGGACTCACAGAAAGCTCTGGATTAGAAACACCAAGGTCCCACTCACAAGACAATTAAGCAGCTCCAGCACTTCCAGCAGCCACCCACCTCCAGCCTCTTCCCAAGGTCTGAAGAGCTCAACTGCATCCCTGAATTTGCCAGCTGAAAGACAGGACTTTGCTGCTTCTGAGAAGAGCAGAACACTTCTGAAACCCAAGTGATTGATGTTCCAAAAGGATTCTTTATTTATCCTTTTCTGGAGCTGAATGGTGAGGGCAAGGAGTTAAAGGAGTTAAGATCATGTTCTGGTTTGTCCTGGGCAAGAAAGATGCATCATGACTTAAAAATCTCAGATGGACTCAACCAGCAGAACTAGGTGGATGATTCCCAAGGCAGAAACAGTTTGTGTCTGCAGAAGAAATGGTGGAACAGTAGTTCCCTGCCTCTGCTCCCAGCAGTAACTAACCAGAAAACAGTAAACATTGCAAAAAAGACAATTACTAATCATGAAAAGGCAACAGAAATTTTGGGCTGCTTCCACAAACTGAGTAATGCAGCTTCAAACTGACAGCAAAGTGGTGGCTGCCAAATGAAAATGGGAGCAACCAGCAAAGTTGTGCTTAACCCCTTTTTGCTTTCAGCCTGCATTTTGGAGGCAGATGAAATCATGGAATTTCGAAGAAGAAGTGGAGAAAGGAGAGCTCTTCCTCAGCTAGCTGCTCAGGGTTTCCATCCCTTCAGTACCCAGCATCCTCAGAACACTTATTCATCTGGGGTCCTTTGCTCAGTCCCAGCTTCTTGAACCTAAGATGGGTTTCCATCTGCAAAACCTGGGTTAGGAACAGCCAGATGTGGGAGAAATCAAGTTAGGATTCTGCCTTACCTTGGGGAAGGTGAAGGCCAGATGGAAGAGTTAATTGAAGGACAACCCATAATTGCAGACCTCAAGAAATCTCTCTCTCAACACCACCACTCAGCTCTCCAGCAGCAGCCAAGGACTGCCCACCAAGAGGCAAATCCACTGCAGAGGCACGACAGCAGTGCATGCAACGAGACAACTCCAGCTCCTGCAAACATCTCTCTGTTCATCCTCACTTTGCTCTCCACCAACTCTAACATCATCCTCTCTGAAACACCAACTATCAGCTCTGCATGAACCCAGCTCTGGCCTCACACCTTCCCCAGAAGAAGCTGACATGAAGCAGAATCTCTTTCCTTTACACCTGTCCAGCAGCACAATCAATTCAAAACAAATATTTACCCTACCCTGACCCACAGGAATAAAAGGAAACATTTGACTGCAAACCCAACCGTATGTTTTCTTGTTCCTACTCCTGGCAACCTTCAGGCAACAACCAAGACTCTGAATTTTCTTCAGACAGCTCAAAGAAAAACACAAGTGTTGACACAAGCAGGTGAGACAAGAACCACACACAGAAGAGCTCTGACATCTCTATCTCTAAAGCAGGAAGGGCACTGGCCAGTAGGGAAGTGCATTCATCCTGCTGTTGGTTTCTGCGATGAGCTCTGCAGAGACATCAGAGGCCAAGAGAGGATTTGGATGTGCAGCAATTTGCACCTATGACAACTGGAGCATAACAGGAACAACACCAATGACACCAAGTCCAGCAGCTGCCTATGCCCGCAGGCCCCGCAGTGGGAAATCCAGGCTCTACCTGCCCAAAGCTGGGCTTTATCTGCACGATCTTGGGCTTTGCCTGTCCAAACGCAGCCTCTACCTGCCGTGCTTGAGGCAGGACCTTACCCTGCCACCCTTGACGCTGCAGGGGATGTTCTACAAGGCCTTAAGGGAAGCGCTCTGGAGGTGTAAGGCTGGGAACCCACCACCCTGGTCTGAACACCAGGAACCCTCCCTCAGACCTGGGCCCATCTTGGGGTGACGAACCAGAGACCCTATCCCAGACCTGCATAACGAACCAGTGACCTCTCTTAGAGCCTGATGAACGGGGCCCAGAGACCTCCCTCAGAGCTGGGCCTGTCTTGGGGTGAGGAACCGGGGACTCTTATCTCAGGCCCAGCTGACGTACCGGGACCTCCCCCCGGGCCCGGCTGAGGAACCAGGACCCTCCCCACAGTCGTCCCAGGGAAGAGGCTCCGGCCCAGTACAGTCGAGAGCAGCCCCCCCCCCGCCGGGCCCGCTCCGGCGGAAACGTGAGGGGCCTACCCAGGGCGAACCGGAGACTCCAACGCCCCCATACACACACACACACACACACAGACCAGGCCCTGCCCCGGGGCCCTAGCGAGCACACCTGCTCCCGCCGCCCAGGCCTATCCCGCCCGGCAGCAGGTGCCGCTCTCCGGAGGATGCTTCGGTACCGGGAAAACGGAGAAGGTGGGGGGGGTGTAACGGAACCGGAGGGGGGAGCCTCTCGCCCCCGCCAGGGGG
>VWZX01000877.1:112215-128016 GCA_013399015.1 Galbula dea | reverse complement strand
GGAGGCGGTGAGGGGGCGGAGGGGAGCATGCGCGGCACCGCTGCAGGGGGACAAACGAGGAGGGGGCCGGCGGCGCGCCTGCGCGGGGTAAGGGCTTCACCCGGCGGCGTGCGTGCGTGCAGTGGGAGCATGCATGCGCGCTGTCGGAAGTGAATCCCAACTCTTTTAGGGGCAGGAGCATCCAGAGAGGGGCAGTGAAGCTGGGGAAGGGTCTAGGGCACAAGTGTTGTGAGGAGCAGCTGAGGGAACTGGGCTTGGTTAGCCTGGAGAAGAGGAGGCTCAGGGGAAACCTTCTGGCTCTCTGCAACTCCCTGAAAGGAGGCTGGAGCCAGGTGGGGCTTGGGCTCTTCTTCCAAATAATGTATGACAGAACAAGAGGAAACAGCCTCAAGCTGTGCCAGGGGACGTTTAGGTTGGATATTGGGAACAATTGCTTTACTGCAAGAGTGGTGAAGCATTGGCCCAGGCTGCCTAGGGCAGTGGTGGAGTCACATCCCTGGAGGGACTCAAAGAATGTGTAGATATGGCACTTAGGGCCATGACTTAGTGGCCGTGGGCGTGTTGGGCTGACAGTTGGATCACTCAGTGATGTTAGAGATCTTTTCCAACCTTAATGATTCTATGAGTTGGGGTTTTTTAACCAGCAACTTTTAAATCTCAATTTTACATTTTGTTCTCCCTGAAGTTTCTGGGAGGTTGGTTGGCTTCTTTCAGAGGGAGTTTTCCCCCCTTTAGAAGATGGGAGTTGGGAGAATCTCCTGAACAAAGCAGTTGTCCCAGCACCTCATGCGGATCAGGCTGGGCCCTGTTGAGGTGAACACTGCACCCAGCTCCTATTCATCCACCTGCTAGCACTGGGATGGAGCAGCCTGTGCAGAAGGGAAAGAAAGGCAGAGGAAAACAAGCTAGAAATTCATTAGCAAGTCTTGTAAGACAAGGAACGGTTTCTGCTCTGCGATTGCTGCCCCTTTTACAAGCCAAGATACAGGTGATACCCACAGAGCAAGAAATCCATTACCAAGATACCAAGGAAAGGCATTATTTCTAGGAAAGGTTTAGGAACTGGGAAAGTTTAGCATTTTCCTGGACTATTTAGGTGTGTTGTACTGATGCTACCTCTGTTCTGAACCACACAGAAGACCACAGTGCTGTCTGCCCCTGCAAGCACATCCTCACTGCCAAACTCCAGCTCCACCCTTCTCCTCTCCCGTCGCATTCTGCGTATGCAGACTGCTTCCCGGTGAACCCCAACTCTACGTCAACACCATCACAGAGCTGTTCCCCCTCCACAGGGAGTCAGGACATTGGCCGGCAGAGCCGGTGCTGTGTGTGGGACGCGGTGTCTGTCACGGGGATGGGATGACAGGCGGAGATGACCCTGCTGGGATGTGAGCAGGGAGTTGTAGGGAGCACAGCCGTTTCGAAACACAAGCTTAGGCTGCTAAGCCATTGATTCCAGCTGTGCTAACATCAGATGGGCTCAAAGCACTGTGATATGCAGGACACACGCATTAGGCAGTCATAAATCCTGACAGGACTGTTCCCCACCGCCCACGCGTTGCCCTTTACACTTTCTGCTCTACAAAGCCACAGAGATGAAGTGGACGCTGCTCTCCCGTCTTGGTGCAATCACCCTGCCCCCGAACAGGGCTCACTCCAGTAACCAAATCCTGTCAGGGCTGAGCACTGGATCAAAGAAATCAGACTCTGCCCCTCACTTCCACTGCTGATCACCTTCCTGGCCTCTCTTCAGTCAGTTTACCAGTCATTTACAAGCATTTCCTGCCCACCTAAAAAGAAGAGGCTGCAAAGCTGTTAGAGATGGGTGGATGAAACCCAGCTCAGCAACGGTCAGGATTAGTATTAGCCACAAAGTCACGTCCTCCCCTCAATTCTAGCTGCCAACTGGCACTTAAAAGTTTCTAACTTGGTATGAGATAACCATCGCAGAACAAAAGGAGCTGAGACTTAACAAGCTCATCCATCCAGGCCCTGGCAGGACCAGCCCTTCCTCTGTCATTCCTGACAGATGTTAGTCTAACCACTTCTTGCAGTTTTCACCAGGAATAAACAACCAGCACGAATGTTCCGTTAAATACCCTCTGGCTGTGTACATGAACAGCCTGTGACCTGCAAAATTGGCCTGTCACGCTAAAAGCACATCAATCATAAAGATCTAAGGCTCAGATACCTATTCCCCACATTGTTTTTGCTCGAGGAGCAAGACAATGATAAATAATTTGTTGAGTTAACCTGGATTTAATACCATAGGTGGTAATATCAAACATCCAGAGATCCAGCTGCCACTCTGCCTCTCCTATAGCACCAAAAGATGAAGTGCCTAAGATGAAACTTGATAAATTCTCCCCTCTCGGCTCTCCTGAGATGGAAGAGGGTGAAATCTCCCCTCCAACGGCTGCTCCTGCTCATGCTTAAGCAGGGAAGGAATGCAGATGGCCAGAGAGGCTGGAGGGGGTGGTTACAACTTCCTCCCTTCTCTTATTGTTTCGCCTGTGCAGCTTTATCAGATTGAATTCCAGCGCTGGACCCTGCTTCTGTTCTCCAGTTCCCTGATTTTCAAACAGTTTGCGTAACAAATGTCTCTTCAATACAACATTTGTGTTTGCCGAGATGCTTCTGGAATTTCTCACCCACTCAAAGCCCTGGTTTGGGGTGTGGGTGGATCTGAATGGCTGCTAAGTGCACGACCTCGCAGACAATGTAAATCTTGACTGCATTAAGGCACTGGCAAGGAGAGGTTTCCGATGGGTGCCAGGTTTCCTTCTTCCTCCACCGAAGGAGATATGCCATGCATTTGACAAACTGATGAGCTCACACCAAAAGTCTGATTTATGTCTCCTGCCATCTTCACCTTGAGCACATATGGAGCCATGTGGGAACAGCTCGATCTCACTGGAAAGCTGTGATGGGATCCCCTGAGACAGCAGCTCCATCTCCCCCAGCCTCCCAGCCGTGCTATGAAGAAGTTTTGTGTAACTAAGAATCAGTTTTGCTCTGAAGCAAGCAAAGAGTCACTGGAGGACCGGGGCTGTTGTGTTCACATCTGCTTTTGGTGCAAACAACTCCACACTGAGCAACCTGCAGCTTCTCCGAGCAGATGCAGCCTAGAGCAGGCGGGGTGCAGGGAGGAGGCTGTGTTTATTTATCACTTGTTTGTTATCCTCCAGCTCCTCTGGAATTGCTCTGGCAGATGAGATCCAGCTACTTCCCTATTCTCCCTTAGAGGCTCCAGAGGAAGGTGTGAGGTTGAGCAGCTTACACAAGAGCAGACAGCAAGAGATTGTGCCTCGATCGACAAAGAAGCTGACACTGTTTTGCTTACAGACACAAAGATCTGGATCTCTCACGCTTCCTACTTCATGTTTCTGTTGCTGTTCCCATTCTCCTCAGAGCAGAATATCCTGTGAAGCCCAGAGAGTCCCAAAGCTATTTGGAACTGAGCTCCAAATTGTGCTTGCAGTGGGAAAACAGGGGTTTTTTTGGTGTTTTACTTGGAATCTGTGAGCATTTCCTTAATTTCAGTTACCCTTCTTTCCAGAGGGCAGATGGCAGCAGCTGAGTTACCCTCTCTACACCAATCCTGAAGCCTGCTGAGCCAAGCAAACCTGCCCACAGCCACCCAAAACCCTTGGTTCTCCTCTACACCAACAGACCCTTGTCATCCTTCCAGCTTCATTACCAACCCCTGTAAACTCACAAATGACAGAAAGCAAGGAAACACTGACTCCTAACAGGTATTATTCTCCTTTCTCCAGGCCTTATCTCTGAAATACTTTGGCAACCACACAGAGGATTCTGTTACAGTTATTTTTTCCCAGAATCAAGGCTTGGCTTCATGCCACACTGAAGCAAGCAGCATTCCCCTAGTGCTGAGGTGATGTGGTGAGCCAGGAGAGCAGCAGCCTCTTCAAGTCTTTCCAAAGCTAACACTTGGATGGAAGGCCCAGTATTCTCTGTGGGCACAGGCCCAGTCAGCACTAAAAAGTGAGGCACCAATAAGACTCATGCCCTTTATTGAAACAGGAAACTGGGAAATACTTGTTCACCAGTAAGAGATTCCACCATTGCCAATCAGTTTGTAGATCAGACAGAGAAGGATGTCAGAGAGTAAGATGTCTCCTTCCCTCAAATCCCAGGGCAGAGAATTTGGTGATATTCTACCTCTGAAGGAGCAGAAAGTATTTTCTTTTTCAATGTCATGGTTCAGCCTCAGAGCTCTGTGCTAAATGGGTCACAAGGAACAGATCTGAGCACTCCTGTATAAGGAAGCAGCTCCAGGGCAGGCAGAGATCCCTGCTGGGACCCTGCACAAGGATCAGGCCTTGTCATACAATCACTCAATCATTATGGTTGGAAAAGACCTCTAAGATCACCAAGTGCAATCATTAACCTAAGGCTGCCAGGTTACCACCAACCCATGGCCCTCAGCCATTACCACCATCTCCATGTCCTTTAAACCCCTCCAGGGATGGTGACTCCACCACTGCCCTGGCCAATGCCTAACCACTCCTGCAGTAAAGAAACTGTTCCTAATATTCAACCTAAACCTCCCCTGGCACAACATGAGGCTGTTTCCCCTCATCCTGCCACTTGTTCCCTGGGAGAAGAGACCAACTCCCTGTCACAGAACCACAGAATGGTTTGAGTTGGAAGGGAACTTAAAGATTGTCTCCTTCCAAGCTCCCTGCCATGGGCAGGGACACCTTCCACTAGACCAGGTTGCTCAAAAGCCTCATCCAGCCTGAGCCTGAACATGTCCAGGGATGGGGCATCCACAAAGCAGATGAAATATAACACTGAGAACCACTGAACAGCTTCAACTGTGGCTTGCAGGCCCCAGAGTCAACTCCCTGGAGCTGGAATAGGGTCCCTTGCACAGTCTGCAACCCTCCAGGCTTTGCAGATGAAGGCTCACAGCACGGTAGGGGTTGGAAGGGACCCTCTGGGGATCACCTAGTCCAACCCCATGCCTAGAGAAGTGCATCTCCTAGCCGTTCCTTTCAGGCCTCTTGGAGAACAGCAGCAAGTCATTCAGAGTCATTCATGCAAGCTCTAATTGCTGTCCTGAAAAAGCCTCCCAAGGAATGTAACAACTTGTTTTTCACTGCAAGAAGGGGAGGTTCTCCAGGGCAAGCTGCAAGCCTTCAGCTGAAAACCTGCCCAACATCTGGCCTGGGATCAAGGTTTGCTTTGATGATCCTTCACTGTACAACGGGTGGACACATGTCTAGGTTACTGCTAGCAAGGAAGGCTGGGGGGGTGTCCCTCTTCCTTCCTCCCCTCACCCCCAGTGTAACTGCACAGCTGCCCTCCAGCAGAACACACCAGGCTTTCAGGGAGACTCTGATGCCACAAGGAAAAGGCTCAAGCAAGGAGCAGCCCCACAGAAAGCAGAGGAAGGCTGCTGGAAGTAAGAGAGGGGCATCTGCCCTGGGTGAACACACGTGTGCTTCCACGTGGAGAGCATCTCTGCTCATCCAAGGACTAACCTGACCTCAACACCCCCCATTCCATAGGGGATGCCCTGATTTTCTTCCTAAGGAACTGGCAAGGACACACTTTTGGCATAAGGAAGCTTTCCTCACTCAAGAACCTCAAAGCATGCAAAATTCAGGCCCAGACAGGCTAACTGCACTGCAGGGCAAATGTCTCTCTTGCAAACCTCAGTGAAATTCATCCATTCCTCCCAAATCCAGCCGTAAAGCACTGTCCTTAAGGCACTCCTGCTGAATGGGAGTATTGATACTGCCAGGCAGCCAATCTACATCTGTAAGGAGGATCACATGTTGAAAGGAGCCCCCAGGCCACATTTCAATCTCATAATTGCTGACTTTGTGGGGAGACACAGATTAGCAGCCTGATTACAAGGATCACATAACCACATGCAAAACACTGCTCAGGACCTTTCTGAAGGCTGCTGTGACCGGAAGCCATACATCAAAACCCCTCAATTCAGCTGAAAGGAGAAATTCTGCTCTAGGTGCTCCAGTCTTAATGTAGTGCAAGTCCAGCGACTTCAAAGGAGCTGCTCCAGAGAGAAAGCAGTGGAGCCAGCAGCAGACTGGCTGGTAGCCTGGATAAACAAGCACAAAAGATGTTCATTTTTAAGAAGCCATATAAACCAGTTCTAGCTAATTATGTGACAGGGGCCTGGGTGTGAAACAGCAACTTGCAAAGCCTCAGGGACCCAGCCAAGAGCCTTTGATTTGCTCTCTCCAGCTTCAAAAGCCACCTGAAAACTTTTGCTCGAACAGCTTTTCTCTACTTTCCATTGCAAACTGCCCACAGTGCCCCCCCACTGCCCTCCTGCAGGCCCCTGCCATCACTCTCCACGACATCCTCACCCTTTGCCTTACAATCTGAGGCTAATTTCGGGGTGCACAGCTAAGCCAGCAGCTGTTTCCAAGCAGACAGCATCTTTTGTGTTCATTGTGTGGAACTTTCCATGTTGTAGCAGTTGCAATCTCACAAATGAATGTTAAAACTTCTCTGTGAAAACTCCCTGAGGATGAAACATCCAACTGAAAAGTGCCAAACTTGTGTTACTGAACCTCAGCTATTGGTTTGGAACGAGAAACAAAAGTTCTGGAGC
This sequence comes from Galbula dea, assembly GCA_013399015.1. Lineage (NCBI taxonomy): Eukaryota > Metazoa > Chordata > Aves > Piciformes > Galbulidae > Galbula > Galbula dea. The sequence goes on along the minus strand of VWZX01000877.1, from coordinate 121,403 downwards.
CTGTGGGATGATCCTGTGCCTACTCACCATTAAAATGCAGAGCAGAACTGAAGCTGTCTCTGTGCAAAATAACTTGGGGAGAGAGATGTCTCTGTGCTCCCAGGTGCCAGGCAAGATGCTGAGCCCTCTGAGGAAGGCAACAGCAGCCAGCTCTGCTCCTCACTGGCCTGAGATGCCAACACAGCCAGGCTAGGCTGTCAATGGATTCAGCCACATTAACTTCTCCTGCTCCTGGAGTCACAAGTGATGAAATCTCATTCATTTATGCAAGCAACTGGAAGATTTATTGTAAATAAAAGTTCTGCACATTACACAACTGGCTAAAAATCACAATTAGAGTTGCACTGGGAAACATGTTTTATTTATTCTGACAGTAGTCTGGCTTCAATAATCCCAGCATGATAAATGTCCCTGAAGTTTGGAGAGTTTCAGCAACTCCAGACCTTATCACAGACATGGAAGTGGAAACGTCTGGCTGGGTTTGATGTGGCTCACAAGAGGTCCTGAGCAGTTCTGCTGTGGAGCATCACTTGAAATCAGCACCAATGTCCTAAGAGCTGGTGGAAGTGTCTCCATTCACTGGAAATCAAAGACAGGAGAGGTTTTTTCAGTGCTAGTAAAACTACCAAGCCCTCAGTAGGCAGGCTGGGACATGCCTGCAGGAATCAGCAAGGTTCTAGGGTGGGGGAAACGACAGTGGGAGTGCTGAGCCCACAGAGCCTCTGGAACAGGGTCAGTGACACCAGTAATGGGATGCAGACATCCCTATTCTCTAGCCACTCTGCACCCTGCCAAGAGTTCCAGTGCTTGCTTGCCTTACAGTTTTAAGTACAATTTCAGGCCCATAAAACATCAGAGAAGACAGAAGCTATTATCCTGGCTCTGACAGGAGTCCCTAATGGGACATGCACACTCTGCAAATACCTAGAACTAATGATGCTAGGCTTTTACTGTTCCCCATCTGTTCAGGGGTATTTTAAAATGTACCAAATCAGGTTTACCCCTGTAATGTTTATTGCTGCTCTGAGACTAATAAATGGCTCTGAGCACAATCAAACATTTATCTGGCTTAGCTCATTCCTGAAGAAGAGAGGAGCCCAGTCCACTTGCCTTCCATAGAATCAGTCAGGTTTGGAAAAGACCTCTAAGATCAGGGAGTCCAACTGTTAACCTAACACTGCCAGGTCACCACTAACCCATGGCCCTCAGCACCACAGCTCCATGGCTTCTGAATCCTTCCAGGGATGGTGACTCCACCACTGCTCTGGGCAGCCTGGGCCAATGCTTCACCACTCTTTCAGGGAAGACATTTTTCCTAATGTCCAACCTGAACCTCCCCTGGTGCAACCTGAGGCCATTTCCTCTCATCCTGTCACTTCTTCCCTTGGGAGAAGAGCCCAAGCCCCACCTGGCTCCAAGCTCCTCTCAGGGAGTTGCAGAGAGTGAGAAGGTCTCCCCTGAGCCTCCTCTTCTCCGGGCTAACCAAGCCCAGTTCCCTCAGCTGCTCCTCAGAGGAGAGCATCCTATAAAAGTGCCTCCTACAGCCCATCCATGGAGCACAACCACTTGGATCTATTTATGTGAAGACCCTCACCTGGAAGTGAGGTTGTTGCAATACAGCAAGAGACTCCAACCTGTTTATTTGCAGAGTAACAGACAGGTGATGCACAGAACAGCCCAGAGCCACAGGTGCCTACTTCACAGGGGTAAAACAAACTTTATTGTCCATATGGATGGTATGAGCTCCCACAAATATTTTAGCCAATCTCTGCTAAATTTAGAAGAGCTAAACATTATGAAAAATAGTTATTTCTATTGCTATAAAAAGAACATTCCAGTAACAAAGAGAGGTGGTGCACAGCAGAGCTCTGTCACAAGTCTCAAGGAAAGGATCTGGAAACCCTTCCCAGCTCCTGGCTCTGCAGCACCAGGGAATGGGAATGCAGGTACCAGGCAGGCAGCACCTGCTCTGTTTATCAAACACAATCAGAGCATGGCTCTGTGTCTCCTCCTCTCTGCAAAGCCACCATTCCAACAGGAAGGAATACAGAGCTCCAGTTTATTTTTGCAAGGTTGAAGTCCAAAGTGAGACCCAACATGCTTTTTCATTTCTTCAAGGATTATGCTGTTTCCCCTTTTGCCCCCAATTCACACCCACATACCTTGGAGTGTGAAGCTTGGAGTGAAAAATCCAGCAGAGTTTCCTCCTGAAGAGATGCCAACTGTGGCCATGGCCTGCTTCTCTCTCCAGCCATCCCATGTGCCGTGGGGCTGCTCAGCACCACAGCTGCACCTTCAGAAAACCTCTGCTGTTAGAGAACAAACCATCAACTGCTGCTGGAGAAATGCTTTTGGCAGGAAAACTGAACTAAAGCCAGGAAGAATCCTTCAGTGTTTGAGGAAGGCAGTGATGAAGGAGTGACACATTCTTAAGAGGATTAATTGCATCCCGCAAATGAAGGCGAGCAACCTTCCATTTGTTACTCACCCTCTTCACAAACATATGGAAGTATTAAAGAAGGAAAATCCATTCTTTTTGGAACTTTGAAGCTTGCATCAAATTACATTTCATCCTTTCAAAATTTGCTTGTTATCTGCCAAGGCTCTTCTGCAGTGTTTTGAGCTTCGATGCCAGAGCAAATGAAGAGAGAATGGAGCAAATGAGCTGCCTGAGAGCAAGGGAGCAAAGCTTGCCCACTGACTTCAGCATGCTACACAACAACAAACACTTCTCATTCATTTAGGATTGGCAAAGCAGCAAACAGATAGGAATGGGTGAAACTCTGCATCCTTTCCTCTCAAATGGACAATGCAGAGCTCAGCCAAGGAGCCTCAGCCCTCGCCGCACCACATCCAAAGGTGCTCTGATTCCATCAGGAGAGGAAAAGGTCTGCAAGTGAATCAAGGAGGTGTGGAGCTCATGCTTTCCACAGACCTTCATTAGCAACACAGCTATTGCATATTGTCTCTGAAGGCTGCAGCACAGGATTCATTTAACAGCTTCTCTAGAAAGACGACTGCAAACATCAAAATCAAACTTCCACAGGTTCAAAACAAAGCCCTTGAAACAGAAGGCCTGATAAAAAGAGAGACTTCCCATTTATTCATCAGTCAAATGAAGTAGAAAATAAATGGCTTGGAGGAAAGGAAAGTTCAGGAAGTAACAGGATTCTGTGCAGCAAACACAGACCTTACAAACAAATGACAGTCACCTTCAAAGGAATCTCGTTAATTTAAACACCCATTGGCAACAACACCACCACCACCACCACCAAAAACTCCATTCCACTTCGACTTCCATCACACCATGATACCAAGTATCTTATTTACAAGCCAAGGGAGAAAACCTTCCAGCTTATGAAGCAGCAGCACCCACCTCCTTTAGTGCACACACAGGGTGTGGATGCAGAACTGGTGGAGCAATCAGAAAGGCAAAGGCAGCAGGTCCAGCCCCAGAATCTCTGGGTGCTCTCTGCCACAGTGGCTCAGCCCAGACCACCTGAGCTCTTATTGCCAGTGAAGCCAGACACAGTTTTGGCACTTTTCATATAAAAAAAACAAAACCATCATGCTCATTTATGTGGAACTGAGCTTTTGACATGGCTTTAGTGTGGCAAACTCTGGATGCCTCAGTGAAAGGAGGATTTCTGGACTGGATGCTCTGGAGAGCATCATGCTGCTCTCTGGAGGGGGAGAGGAGGGGAGCTGGAACCGGAGGGAAATCCAAGCAGTGAAGAACCAACGTAGACCAGAGGTGTGCAGGGAGAAGTGTTCCCCTTTCAGGAGGGGGTCAAGAGAGAAAAGTCACCTTTGAAAAGCAACAATATGCTTTCATAATCCGAGCACCTGAGCTCTGCTAGCTCCCACTGTCCCTTTATTGCTTCTGGAGGTCAGTGTGTTATACAGAATTTGGTTGGGTTTTGGTTTGTTTGTTTGCTTGCTAAAAACCAACAAAGTGACATAGAAGAATTTTTGGAGCTGTTAATAAAAATCACATCTGAACTCTTTTAAACATAGCACAGTTCTTAGTTACTCCTGAGCTGTCAATGTTTGCAATATGTAACAGTGTCTTAAAAAGATGAAAAGTCAGCAAAATGCAACCCCCATCCAAAAGAGAAGAGCTTGTTCCAGCTGTAACATCTGTTACGTCTAACTAGCTGACAAGTGCTTCTGATGAAACAGGCTTGCCAGAAGACTCCAGCAGAGGAGGAGGGACTTCAGGGAGGAGGAGGAGGGAACCCAAGCTCTTTCTCTCCTTCCCTCGCCCGCAAAACACACAATTACCACTGGCAAACCACAAAAGAAACGACACAGCATCCTGATAACATGCAAGAAGAGGGGGTTTCCCAGGCCAGCAAGCCAGGTGCCTGGTTATCTCTGGGTGGTGACCTGTGGCAGGATGACAGGAGCACATGCTATCCCGGCAAAGGATTCTGGGAAGTGGAGGTCCCTTTCCCATTCATCAGTTTCTGTGTTGTACACCTGCACAATGCTCGTAACGTTGTTCAGATGCCAGTTGTAGCCTCCTACGATATAAATCTTTTTCTCTAACAAACAGCAGCCAGCTTCTGACTGCCCTGCACGCATAGGGCTCACCGTGGTCCACTGGTCTGTTTCAGGCACGTAATACTCCACGGCCAAGACATCAAAGCAACGATCAACGTGGTCCATGCGCCCTCCCAGAGCGTAAATCCTATTATTGGCACTGACCATGGCATGCAAAACTCGGGGTTCGTTCATGGGGGTTTTAAACTCCCACTGATCCACAGCAGGGTCATAGCAGTGCAGGGCTTTTTTGTCCTCCACCGAAATGCCATACCCACCTGAGATGTACAACTTGTCTCCTACCGTGGCTCCGGCGTGTCCCCACGTCCTGCGTTTCAGGGAGCAGACATAAGTCCACTCGTTACTTTTGGGGCAGTACTTCTCCACGGAGGCCAAACTCCCCGAGCGGTTCCTGCCCCCCGTGGCGTACACCATCCCGTGGAGGACGTTGAGCTGGAACTGGATCCTGCTCTCCTGCATGGCCTGGATCCGGAGCCACTGGTTGAGGTGAGGATCGTAACGGTAGCAGATATCCACCGCTCCCTCGCCGCTGCGGTACTGCAGGTGCTGCCCTCCTACGATGTAGACGAAGTTGTCGAGGACGGCCACGCAGGAATGGCTGCTTCCCACCTCCATTTCCGTCAGCTCCTTGAACTGGCGCACGCTGGCGTCCGGCAGGTAGTAGACCTTGCAGCTGACCGTGCGGTCGTTGTCGGTGTAGGGAGTGCCGCCGAAGGTGACGAGGGACAGGACGTCCGAGCGGATGGTGGTGCGAGGAGACTGCATCTCGTGCTGGCGAAAGGGCAGGATCTGGTAATTGAAGGCTTCTAGCAAATACTGCCTGCACAAGACATCTTCCACCATGATGTCTAAGGTCTGGACGCTGTCCACCAGCTCCGAGGATTTCATCAGCGGGAAGCGGATGTGGCAGAGGACTTGACTGGCGCTGGCACGGCGGCTTGGGTCGTACTGCAGCCAGCGGACGGCGGCCCGGAAGAGATCGATTTCACTGCAGCTTTTCAGTTTATTGCTCTGCAAGAAGAAGACGAGGCGCTCCAGAGGCAGGTGGAGGAAATCCTCCTCCTCAGAGATCTGGAGGAAATGCCTAAAAGTGAAGGCATCTACCGACTCCTTCAAGGATGCGAGGCTGAAGGTGGTGGCCATCTGCCCGATATTGAGACACGTTTCCACGCTCATGGCAGACTTCAGAAACTCTTCACAGAGCTCCACGACAGGCACCATCTGGAGGAAGACAGCAGCTCCCAGCACATCCTGGATACAGTCAAGATCAAGAGTCACCTCGGCGCTGTACGCAAAGTCTATGATGTGCTTCAGCCCTTTCGCAGACACACCTTTCAGTTCGATCACATCTTGGCTGGCTTCTCTCATCCCTCCTGTGAACATTGCCCTGCAGGTCAAGAACACAAAGAAAGATGTTCCCCCCCCCCTTGAAATACATGGAAAATGATGGATCGCTTCAGAATGTTGTTAAAAGTACTGATTCCCATAGGGAGGATGGGGAAGGAGGGGAATAAATCAAGGCTAAATCTCTAAAAGCCAGGAGAAATGAAGAGTATGCAATCACCTCCATGAAGCTTGCACAAGCAGTGCACTGAGAAGTAACATTCAGCTATCAGAAAGTGAAGTTTTTCACTCCAGCCAGCAGCACAAATAAGAGTGGACCAGAAGACAAAGCTTCAAGAAGTAGGTAGAGCTACCAGAGCAGGCAGTGCGGTACACTGCACACCAATAAATCTGTGATGTTCCACAATCAATGGCTATAACAGGATCTGCACCAGCAGAGCCTGGGAACCACACCCTGAGGAGTTGAAGCATGCAGGATTTGTGAGCACCAAGAAAGTAAAGACACTTCAGAAGGCACCTGTTGTTGAGGTCAGCGATCCTCTGAGCTTGCCAGCAGCACTGCCCTTCTGCAAAGACTTCAGTTAGCCCAGTACCTCATAGGTGAGCTACCAAATACCCTAAAATACTGCAGGTATCTCCTGAAGAGCTTTGGTGATCACAGCAGAACCTCCCACTCCAAGGCTCCTTCCCAACACCTTAAGAAAACCAGAGTTGCAGTCCCTTCAGAAAGCATCTGCCACGTTGCAGTGCAACAGCAGGGGGCTAACAGGCAATTAAAAACCAAACTAAACCAGGTTTTGTTACAGCACAGCTGTGAGCACATCAGTGGACCAGGCCACGCAGAGATTAGGCCCTAGATCACCTCCTTGGGAGGCTTCTAAATTCCACAGGAAGCACATACCAGGCCAAGGGCTGTGCACAGACATCTCATAAAGCACTCCTGGAGAGCTCTGGGACTTGTGGGTGTGATGGGGATGTAACTGCATATTTGGGTGGGGTTTTTTTTCCCCACATTTACACTAAATTTCAGCGGTTTTGGTTACATATAGGTAGCTTGAGGGCAAAAGTTTGAGCTCTGTGTAGTGTTCAACAGGCAGTAGCAGAGCAGGGCTGAGGAAGCCGAAGTCAGAACAGGTTGTTGGAAGAATTGTGACATGAAGTTCCCCTGTTCACTGCTGTGCTACACACACCACAGCAAGGCTAGGGACTGGCAGAATAAAGACCCTCTAAACTGCTGGCAGCTACCTGCATGGTTGGGGCTGGATTTTCCAACATCCCTAACCTGCTCTTCTCCATCAGAAAGGTAAATTCACTGTGAAGGCACAGTGTCACCACTGCTGTCTTCAGAAGCTGCAGCCATTCTAAGGTGCAAGTCAGACAAAATGCTGAAGAGATTCTGCTCTTCTGCATCGACCCAAGAACACAGGAGCACCTTGGGAACACTGTCAAAACCCAACAGTTCCAAGTTTCCTGTCCAAACCAGGCTAGAAAACCTGCTGCTGTCCAGCATAAACCCAAGAAATCCTAAATGACCTCAACAAGGAAATAGCTGCATAGAAAATCAGCTTTCTGCAAGCGAGTGACCAGAGCTGTTGGCAATTATTTGTCCATCTAGCAGGTGAGAGCACTCTGCTGAAATCCCCTCACACATCCCACATCACAGAACAGCACTCCCTGATCCCCTGCCCCAGAGGACAGGCAGACATATGTGTACTCCTGTGTTAGCTGCACAAAGCTGAACGTGCAGAAGGGGAGGAAAGCATTATTTTGTTACCCTGCTGAAGCCAAACCATCACAGAGAATGCAAGTCCCTTAAAAACTGCCATCATTCTGATTCTGTAAAAGCCTCCATTCCCCTCTTTCCCCCTCCCCCCTTTCTGCATAAACCCAGAGTATCTTCAGAAGCTAGATTATGCTGCCATTGTTCCCCAGGACAACCTTCCTTAGCACCACAGAAGTTCTAACAAGAAACCTACTCAGCAATTATGTTTCAACAGGGCAAGCACACTAGCAGTGGCACTGCACACAGCATTTATGAATACAAATAGTGCTATTAGCATTTGCTGGGGGATCAGCTCCATCTTTAATTGCATGCCTGGTAGGGAGAGTGATAAACTTGGAAGGTTGATGTTACCAAAGGGGGAAAGAAAGGAACAGCCTCAAAAATACGTGTGCAAGACAGATCTCGTCAGAGCAGAAGATGTGGGTGACAGGATACAAGAGGCATGCCAAGGAACACTGAAGTTCCTAGCTCTTGGTTGCCTGCTCAGCAAATTTGAGTCTCCTTGGGTCAGGAAGGGACCTACATGTCAAGAGACTGCAAACCCCAGCCCTTCACCACCCATACCTGCTACAACCTCCAGCCTAGAACAACATCCACGTCAAGTTCTCTGTCACTCTGAGCCTTCCCTACAGCATGCTCCTCCCTTGACAGTGCTACTGCTGCTGCCAGAAAAGATCCCTCACTCCAAAGAGAAGTCATTCCAAGTCAGAGAACTGTTACACAGAAGTTGGACAGAGGCAAGATGTAAACTAGCTAGAAGGAAGAGATTTGGTATGATGAGTGTAGTGAAACACTGGCCCAGGTTGCCCAGAGAGGTGGGAGATGTCCCATCCCTGGAAGCATCCCAGCTCAGGTTGGTTGGGGCTGTGAGCAACCTGATCTAGCTGAGGATATCCCTGCTGACTGCAGGACTTGATGACCTTTAAAGGTCCCTTCCCACCCAAAGCACTCTACCATGCTATGAAGATGGATGAATACATAATTTCACTTAAGATCAAATTTCCTGCTCTGTCATTGGTTCACTCTGCATTAATTTGGCTGAGAAAACTCATCTCTCTGCTTCATCTATCCCACACAAGATGGGACAATTGCTTCCCTGTCTCTTGGGGGTCTGGGGAACGTTCCAAAATCCTTCAGGCTCTTCAGGCTGTGAACAGTAAGAACTAGAGAGAGATCAGTGATATTTACAGATAACAGGAGTGTTTCCACAACGGGCAGCATCCTTCAGTGGGATGACTCATTTCAGAGCCCTCTCTGCTGCCAGTTCACGATCAGCTCAAGTAGCTCCAGGCCAAAAGCTTGTTTCCTTCAGCAAGCAGAGCACCTACCAACCCTGCCGAGGTGGGGTCAAGACCTGGGCTTGAACTTGTGTCTGGGCCCAACACACCTCAGCTGCATGCAGAGGGACTGACTCCAAGCCTGCAGGTAACCCCCCCCAACGGCCTTGGGGCAAACCATAGGGCCAAAGGGGGGTGTGTGGGGGTGATCTTGGGGG